>JAPMLY010000492.1:0-155000 GCA_026401115.1 Tetraselmis chui
GTTTGATGCGCGTTCTATCGTTTAGAGTTCAACTACCGGAAGGAAAATTTGAGCCATGGTCATATCCGGGGTATGAGTGGCGATAGGCTCTTTACCAAGTGTTGACCTAGAGGCATGTGCACATGTCGGTTTGTCGATGCTCCGAGTTGCCAGCGCCGCCGCCCGCGCCCTCCGTTCAGTTATACCTTAAAGCGCTCCAAGCGTTTTTCACACCGCCGGTTTTTCCACGTTTTTCCTGCGTTGGTCGCGTGCATACTCCCTTTCATGCTATGTGAGGGCCCATAACCTCTTATTGGAGGAGTTTGTACACGTGGAGGTGAGTCGACCAGTGCGAGCGCCTAGGCGCTGAGTGATGGTTAGAAAAGAACTAAAAAGCAATAGGACACACTGCTGTTTGTATCGGGTGTATTTGTAGTTTTGTACTAGGTCACTTATACGTATTCACTAATAACGTTCACAACTGTGAACGTACATGTACTCATATTAATGTAATGTCATAGGAGCCGGTGACGACGAGGGACCACGGACGATAAAAATATTGTTGTCGATATGCACTGATTTTAGCAAATGGTATTTGTGTTAATATAGGATAGGAAATTAAAACCCAAAACCTACGCTGCGGAAATTGCTCCCTTTCGCTGCGCGATGTCCTTTGGCCGGCTTTTTTTGTTATGTATGTTTTTGACTATCCATGCGAGAGCTTACTTTAGAGATCGGCAAGCCGTACCCGGTTACGATAGCTGTCGACCCCCCGCGAGACGTACCAAATAACCGGATTTTTCGCCACCCTCGTAACCGAGGGCGCCCAACCCTATATTCTAGCGGTTAGATATACGAGGTTAAGGTTCGGAGCAATTTGCGGCATAATCGCGCGGGTCTTTCTTTGAACTTCACAAAATGCTACCACTCCCGCGAAAAGCAACCCTAACTGCGCGAACCCAACGACTTCTCCCTTGCCAGTCATCACACATTGGGCCAATAAGTAAAGGAGTGCCTTTGTGCACGGTTTGGCTAAAAGTGCCACTTGTGCGCGGGTGTGTAAGGTGGGGTCGAGGGATGTGTTAGGGGGTCAAAGTTTCTGAGGGGGGAGGGCCAATATGGTGGCGGCGTGGTCCATGTGGGTGGAAAGGAGGGTAGTGAATTGCGAAGCGAGAGTGTCTAGGTCGTCGGTGGAGGTTGTGGATGAGAGTGTTTTGAGAATTGCAACATGGAGGGTGGCAGTCTGGTTGATTAGGGAGGGTGCGTTGTATTGGTAATCTTTTATGTGGTTCTGTGTGAAAGGGAGTTTGTGGGTGGTGTGTGGTGTGTGTGAGGGGTCGTTGGGTGTTAGGGCATGAGCGATGAGGTTGATGGGGGCTGGAATGACGAAGTGGATGGCCGAGTGGTCGGTGAAGTGTGAAGTGTGGGGGGGGGGAGGAAGACCGAGATGGCAGTAGGGGAGGGGGTGAGGGGGGGGGGGCTGTGGAGAGCAAGTGGTCTAGGCAGCCTCCGCTGCGGGGGGAGGTGGGAATGGGGGGTGGAGGGGTAGAAGTTGGGAGATGAGTAGGGAGGTGAGGGCGGGTTTTCCGGTACCTTGGGTATTGGTCCTTTGGAAGTCTCCGCCCCATATGACGACGCATTGACGCAATGAGACGGGTAGCTGTCTGCGAATCGGAGCCCCCACGCTGCGACTTCTACGTACATGCGGGTCAGTTGGGGGGTGTGGAGTTGTGGCATGTAGACTCCGAGGAGGAGGTAAGGGGTGCCTGATTGTGTAATGATGGATAGGCAAACTATGTGGGGGGTGAGGTGGGGTGGCGGAGGTAAGACAATGGCGGAGTGGGATGAGGTCTTGCGGACCGCGAAGAGGACGCCTGCGTTAGGCTTAGGCACAACTGAGTGATGCGGACGAGCACTTTTGAGAAGATGTGGGGGGAGGGCGAACCCAGCGTGAATTGTGGGTCGCGTGGTCGGTCTCGGAGAGGATCATGACGTCCGTTTGGTAGGTGGTTGTAAGGTGCTCGGCGTCCATGGTGGATGTGTGAAGGCCGCGGGTGTTGAGGTTGATGAGGTGGAGTTGTTGGGTGACATGGTGTGGGGGGATTGGTGAGAGGAGGCGGGCGGGGGGGGGGGGGGGGGGGGGAGTCGTTAGGTGGGTTGACGGTGGGGGGGCGGAGAGGGTTGGAGGTCAAGGGGGCGTGGGTGAGAGTGGGTCGGTGGTGACGGGTGGAGGGGGCGGGAGCGAGGTGGGGGGAGTGGGCGGTGGAGGGCGATGAGCTGTTGGGAGCGCCCGATAGAGAGGGAAGTGCAGCGGAAGGTGTGGTGCTAGAGAAGTGAGTGTAGGGAGTAGACAATCGTAAGGGGGTCGAAGTGAGGGGGGTTGTATGCATAGTCGGGAGGTATGGTGAGGAAAAACTAAGTGTGGAGGAGGACGTGTGTTCCGCACGACCACGCGTGTGTCGCGTCGTCATGGCGTGGGGGGTGAGGGATGTAGAGGGTTTCCGGTGGGTGGCGGTGAGGTGGCGTTCCAAGGGGCGAGGAGTGAGAGGGAGCGCGCGAGAAGGGTGGGTGGGGGAGGGTGGAGGAGGGAGTTAATCCATGTAGCCGAGGTGTGGGTGAGGTGGAGGAGATCGAAGTGGGAGTGTTGAAATGTGAGGACGAGTGGAGAGTGACGGGGTGTGCCAAGCTGTGGGGGTGAGCCTCTCTTAGAGAGGTTGTCCACTGGATGGGTATGTCTCATGGTTATGGAAGTTATCAACTTCGTTATTGGTGATTATTGTGTATGAGCTAGAGGTGGTGGAGTGTAGTTTAGCGAGGGAGGTAGCGATGGAGTAGAGGTTGATTAGTTCTTGGTAACGTCTCCATTGGAAAGAGAGGACTGCGGAGGAGTCGAGATTGCCAATGGGGGTGGGGAGGCCGTATTCAAGGTTTAGGTCAAACATGTAGCTGTGAAGTTTGATGGTGCATGTTTGAGGGTTGAAGTGAGGCGGGAGTGAGGTCCGATGCGAGTTGGTTACATAGTGTGAACGGATATCATTAAGGGGGGGGTTACGGATTCTAACCTCCGGGCCGTGTGGCCCATCCGATGTGGAGTTAGGGAACATGGTCGGCTTTGCTGGCCGGTAGAGACTTGGAGGTGAGGTTGGAGGGGCCGGAGGGGTGCGGTTTCGCAGGGTCGATGGTTGCCTCGTGTGGGAGGGTCGCAAGGTCGTAGTCAGAGTGCGCCTAGGAGGGGGCGGGGAGAGGGTGGAGGGAGGGGTGTGGGGGTAATGCTTTGCCGGGGGTGGGGTATGGACAAAGGGTGAGGTGGGGGTTAGGGAGTGGGGGACGGTTGTTGGAAGGCAGGGTTTGGTGGTGCGCGGGGATTGGCGGGAGGGGGGGAAGGGGGGTCTTCTTGTGGGGCATGCGGGTGTGTTTGGTGATGCCGGCCGGGGGGGCGGGTTTGAGGGCGGGGTCGGTTGGGGGCCATGTGGTGGGGGGGGAGTACATAGGGTCGTGTGGTTGAAGGTGAGGGTTGTGCGGGGGTTGGGTGGGTGGGGGATATGTGGCGATGTTGAGGGTGGGCGTGGACGAAAAGGGGGAGGGGGAGGGATTGGGAAGGGGTTGGGGATTGGCGGTGTGTGCGGGGAGGTCCCGGGTCGGGGTGTGTGAGGGGGGTGGGGGAGGAGTCCATGGGTCCGGCGAAGTCTTCGCTGATTGTGGGGAGGGGGGTGTGTCGTGTTGGGGTGGTCCGGGATTCGGGGGGGGCGGAGGGGGTGTTGGTGGGGTTGTTGGCCGTTGGGGTCGGGGAGGTGGAGCGGGGTTTCTTCGAGGGGTGGGAGGTGCGTGGGGGGGCTGCGGTAGGGTTTGAGGGGAAGGAGGAGAGTTGGAATATTGGGGAGGGAGTCAAGGTCCAAGGGAGTGTCATCGTCAGCGTCCACCATCAAGGAGTCGGAGGACTCGAGTTGCCACTTGGTGTAGGTGTTGACGTCCTTGAGGTGGCGCACTACGTTCTGCGTGGGATCTTGAAAAACGCAGGAAAATAAGAAACTTGTGATGCCAAGTACTATAATCAACATAACGCCTAGTTGTCACTTCTACACTCGACAAACATTCGTAATATACGCCATCCGCCCCAAAAAGAGCGCCAAATACAGATTGTTACCCGTCGGAGCAAGTTGTATGGGATATTTTATCAACTACTATTTACATATTATTCCGTTATTATCCCTTACTAGCATGATTATAGTACTTATGTATATATTGCGGCTCGTCAACGTGGTTAGCACTCTACTGTACATAAGTCGGACAGCATCTTCTTTTGTGTATTCGCCTCCGTCGCTTACCGCCCTCTTTCTTCACCTTATCGGAGACAAACAACTAATGACTGATCACCCGTCTCACCACTCCCAATCGATGGCCCTGCGGCAAAGTCTAAGGAAAGTTGTAGGAAGGGCGGTGCCGCTTTCCATAGACATTGAGACATTGAGCTAGGCCAATGAGTTGCTTGCGGAGGATCGGGTTCGCTACGTGGATGCGTTCTACGAGGACGAGAACGCGTGTCCTGGCCAACCGGATTGGAATAAGTCCTACGGGCCTAGCCAGTGGAAAGACAAAACCACATCGAAACCAAGGCGCGGGGTCAAGACCAAAAGTAAGGTGCTGGCAGTTTAATCTCATTAGGTGAGTATTACGAATGCAACACAGCACATCATAATCTGAAGGTAACTCATTATTATTGTGTTAGAGTAAGCAGATCTACTATTAAAGCTCGCATGCCATCTTTATAGCTGACCACAATGGAGTGAATAGTAGCACATGCAGTGGTTGCGTTAAGATAGAATCGGATATATGTGCGGGATTGAATATTCCATCTCCTACTGCCGGTACAAGGAAGTTTCGCGGCTGGCAAGCTTCCAAGACGTTTCGCATGTCGGGAGCCTCGGCTTCAAGAACGTTGTGTGCGTCCTTCGTCGTCAAACCTGCGCGTGCGCCTTGTCGTGCCGTTTGATGCCTTGCTGAATTTGATATTATTCAGCGTCGCTACCTTGCTTGTTGTCGTGGTATGTCGTTTGTATCACCGTGCGATGCATATCACGACTTGTCGCTGCGATTTCTATTACAATTACCCCCTACTACTTTCAGTGCGGACTTTATTTATATCCAACGGCTATACATACTAATCTGCTTTTGCTGATGATGTCGCGTCAGTCTTATAGCGTCTCCGGACAGTAAAAAGCAGAAAGCTTGGGTAATAGCGGTTACACTGCCCCTTGTGCCGGTGGAGCTGCACGCTACTACATATCTAGCACCATGGACTACGGCTTATAGGCTGGCCGTGGTCTTCTCGACCGCTACTGTGATGTCGGTGAGGGGCGCGCACCTGGGGTTCGCTGAAAACACACAGCCTATGCCGTCGGAAGATGTGTGGTTCTACGGTGGACGTTGGGCAATCCTTCCGCCCTACAATGATTTGAAGGTAATCATATGCTCTTTTTATCCCTCCCCGCTTTCCGTTTATGTCCGACGTCTCATTTGTGTAGTAGTACAAGTAGGGTTGTCTACAAGAATAGTTCTCTTAATGTGTGTCATCGTCGATCTATATTTCATATTTAAGCCGCCGGCGCGACTTTTCAGGACGTTTGGGCTTTTGCAAGCGTTTGTAGGTACTTTCTCGCTCAGTGATTGTTTTGAATTGCTGCGAAGGCGTATGTAAGTATTGCAGTAAAAAACTAGTGCGCAACGAGGCCTTCAACGGTTTCTTAACTAAGTCGTCCAGGAAGGCAGTGGCGTCGTCGAAAGCCCCCGACGTCATTTTCCTGCCCGAGCGTGCATGGTATTGACGGGAATATCCGAAGCAGACTAACAATATGAAATGTTTGTTGCCGCCACCTCACTTATGCAATCGTATTTCTCTAAAAGTCTTCCCCTTCGCAATATTGAGTCATGTTTGATGTCTCTTGTTTTCTGACGTGTACATAATTTTCTCGCGTCTTTCTTTTCGTAGGCATTTGCGGGGCTCGCGAGGCCGCTGAGCATTAGCAACGCGCCGCCGCTCGCAAGGAGACTGCTGCGGAACGCCGGCAAGCAGCGACGGTGGTTATGCAACGGGATGATCCGTTGCACGAGGAACATGCAGAGGTGGGAGGGGCTTGTGTGGAGGGAGCTACAACTTTTGAATGAGGATACGGAGGTACAACGAGCACGGAAGATGAGTTGAAGGTCGCTTGCAATAGTCTGTTTTCCTTATAGGAACAACATCCCCGAGGAAGAGCTAGCAGCGGCAGGCACGGGCATGGAGAGCAGGAGAAGGGAAGGGAGTATTTTGGTGGCACTGCTTCGAGGAGCTAGGGAGTTGAGGGGCAGCATGAGCGGAGAGCTACATGAGCAGCTGCTTGGACAACATGCCATGGCAGTAGGAATATTGGTAGCGCCAACCGCATGCGAGGAAGTGGAGCCGAAACTATAGCGTAGGTCTCCGGGGTGCAGGTTAAAGCACACCTCCAAGCGCTATGCTGGAGGCTCAGCCGGCGAGGGCAGCTGGCAGCTCTAGGGCTGCACGGGGATGTGGCAACCATCAAGGCTGCTAAAAAACAACATGTAGATTAGCTCCACCCGGCTGCGTCCATCCCGAGGAGGCCGGATGAGATGCGTAGCCCAGGCACTATGCTGTTAAGGATGGCTCTAGACCGGAAGTTGCAGTGACATGCATGTATAGAATCATTATTTCTAGTTGTTGAAGTAATTGTAAACATTCCACGAGGAACACCAAAGGAACATGACTTTTAGCATTGCATCATTTATTCAATGACTGTTTTGGTATGATAATATATGTAGTTGTTCACGTTTTCCTGAATGTACGTGCAGCTTAAACAATCATGATAAGTCGATGTTAGTTGGATCATATGAAAACAAATTGCATGGCATGGAAATCTTTCTCACGTATGTGAATGAGCATGCTGCTTAAACAAACACGATAGCTCGACGTTAGATGGATTATATGAAACATTCACTTTTCAACTGCAAAACAAATAGCATGGCATGGGCGCCCGCCGGCGGCGCAGCGGCGGCGGCCCCGGAGGGGGGTGCGCTCGCAGGCCCGTCGGCATCCCCTCACCTCCCCGTGGTGGGCGCTGGAAACCCCGTAGCCGTGCCAGGCATGGCACGGTAGGGGGCTAAGAGGGCCGACAGCTCGATCCGTGGGATCAGCAGCTGTCGGGAAAGCCCTGTACAGAGGGCTTTTGAAAAAATAATTTCTGTGCACTACCGGCGCCAAGATCTCCCGCTCGGCCCGTCCGATATGTTTTTTCGCGCACAGATACTCCTAGATACAACCTTACTTTTAGGAGTGGGACCTGTACTACGGCAGCGTTTGATGGCGAGGAGGGTACGGCCGGATCAGCGGTGGGAGGCGGGTGTTGGAGCTGGTGGTGGCCAGCCGGGAAGCAGCGCCAGGAAAGGGCGCTCGCTAGCTATCGACCAGCCCTGTGCCGGTCGAACCTTACCGAGGGGTGAGGCAAGACATGGCAAAGGACGGTGGCTAGTCGCAGACGGAGGAGCGGCTACAGGAGGCGGCGGCGATCCTTAGGATCAGCCGCCGCCGAAAAGCCCTGTACGGAGGGCTTTTTCCGGATACTAAAATAATGTCCGTACCCGGCGGCGAGCAAGTTGGGGAGCAGCACCAGGGTAGGGCGCTCACTCGCGCGTCGCTACGTCGTCTAGCGTCATCTCCCGGGGGGAGGAGTCAGCTGGGACGGCAAGGAGGACAGTCGCGACGGGAGGAGCGACACGATCTGGCGGCGACGACCCTTTGGGTCGGCGCCGCCGGAAAACCCGGCACGGAGGGTTTTGTTTAATTCCGGGCGCCCGCGGCCCGCCGGATCCGGCTACGGTGACCTGCCCCCCCCCCTCTTCGACACCCACTACCCCGACAGACCTTCATACTCCTAGGAGTCCTTGAGCGTGGGCCCGGGTGAGCGCGGAGGCCCCCGCTCAAGAAAAGGCTGCTCGGTGGACGCGCGATCGGAGGGGGGAGGGTACGGCCACAGGCCGGAAAACCGACAGGTACCCGGGTACCAGACAGAGAAAAAACCGGGGAAATGAGCGGGGAAAATTCAGGCGCGGAGGCAGGAGCGCCCATTTTTTCTATGTCTGTGTGTCTCGGTCCCCCCCACCTGTCCTCGAGGTGATGGGGGACCTCGACACGGAGGACCGCCGCGTCGGTGGACGCGGCAAGACCTTGGGGCGGGGTTTACGGGATGGAGCGGCGGGATCGACGAGCGACCGCGCGAGGAGGGGTTTTTTGCCAGCCTTTCCCCTCCTTCCTTCGGCAAGACCGAAGTCACGCGGGAGCTAGATTAGGCTGGCCCGTCGTCCCTCCCGAACGCCGACCGGCCTAGGCCGGTCGACACCCCGGTTCGGCGGGAGCGGGCCGTGCATCGTGAAGGTCGAGCAGCAGTTTAGTTTTGCATTTCTAGACAAGTGGATTTATTTTTGGATCTGTTTTTCTTGATTACAAAATTATTACGCTGTTACTGCTTAGGTGGGGGGACTGTGGCAATTATTGCGGTTGCTTACAGTTATATAACTCCCGAGGAACGTCGAGACACACATTGCAGATAGGTGTGCCGATAAGAAATGTACCTGGTCGGAGAGACCCGGGCCCAACTTGCTAAATAAGTCCTGTATGGCGAAAGTAGAGTGGCCCGTGAGACAGCAGCCGGTCCAGTTTGCCGGGACATGTTGTAAACAATTTCAATTAGCATGGCATGAAAATATTATTCGCGTCTATGAATATACATGTTGCTCTAACAAGCGCGGTAGTTCGACGATGCTATAGATAGGATATATGCTTAAAAGTAGCTACAATCTGATATAGAAAATGAACATAGAGATGTTCAACTCTGCTTTGCACCCGTAATGGGAACTTTCGCATGATGCGCGCAATCTATGCATGATATTTTACACGCCATCATCCTATCCATTAATAAAGCCCGTGAGGTGGTTGGAGATGATGTTCGGGCTCTAGTCGCTCTCATCATCGCTCCTCTCATATTGCCATCGTCATCCTCATCCTCATCTGAGTGATATGAGTCTGAGTCTGAATCGCTGTACATGTTATCCTCATCTAGAGTGTGCATTGGCATGATGCCAATCGGCTCTTGCTCCGCCTCCAAAATGTCATCCTCTCAGCGTGAAAGTCTGATGATCAACTGGTCGTTCAGCCCATCCGGCCCTTTTTGGTGCTCAAACATTATCTGCTCAATCATGGACTCACGTTGTGCCGGTGTATCCCTTGCTGCGGCCATCATGCATGCGACGGGGTTATCTCCATGCCTTTGGAAGCCCCTTCAAATAGAGTAGTTCTTGCTAGATCCGGACGTCACAGAAGACTTGCGCGGCCACGTTGTCGACAAGACGATCGCTGCGTTTCAACGCTGCAACCCGGGTCTCCTGATGGATGGCTTTTGCAGCCTGGCTACTAAACTTATCTAGTGACCCATGTAGCTTGATCAGCTCGTGACAATGGCATTGCATGATAGCATGTACACCGTCACGTGCTTCTCCGATGCCCTCATGATGAAGGTCTCCATGAGCCGCTCCGCCTGCTCCCTCACCTCCTCGGCATGGGCATCACGCGACGACTGATCGTCGGCGCAGCCGAATGTGCCGACGAGATGATGACAATAGCAAAACTGACTCCACAATTGCTTGGACCACTGGTACATGACTTGTCCTTGTCGTCAAAGACTTGGCCCCAAAGGGCCTCGTGGTGGTCCATGAGGGTGGAGCATAGCTCCCCATGCCACGACTCCGCTGAAAGGGATGACCCACCTTTATATCATGAACGCCGCTGACTTGGTTTAGTCCCGGCATTCGGTTTGGTCTTCAAGTGCTCCTCAGTCCACATCAAGATCTGCAAGACATCATGGCATTGGATCGCGAAACATATATTAATAGAAAAAACTTGAATAACATCAAGCATGTAAATTTCATGGAATTTAATGGAATTAAGTACGTTGGAGTATTCATCACATACCTTGTCAAGCTTTTCATCATCGACATTTTGCGTCACTGTCCATTTGAAAACCTGGGGGACGACGCGCAGCTTGCAATGCATGATATCGAAGATGTACGACTGGATATGTAGGCCGAGCAAGGGCTTCAACATATTGTCCCGTAATGCATTTGGTTGACAGTCCTCCTCATCGTGACGCCGTAGTCGTCCGGCACTTGCTTAGTCTTCCCTGGGAGGGGCAGCATGTTGGGCTCCTTGTGATATGGTCCGATCTTCTTCTCACAGGCATGGCATCAATAAGTTGGGCAGCCATCGTTTGCGCAACCTGACGCGCACGATGCTCTAGATTGGCAACCGCAGCTGTCAACACCGGGCTCATGTGCATGTTTCTCATGTGGAGTATGGGCCAGTTAGATATGCTCTTCCAGCGTCATGGGCGCTATGTTATCCACGGTATGTGTCCGACTAGTCTCATAGCGCTCTGAAACCTTTAAAACAAGGAGAACCTTTAATAACCTTGCAATAGATGCATGGGAGGGCACGCATCCATTTGGACTAGAGCATCCATTCGGACAAGTTATCCCGCTCATTAACTTGAGGGCTCTTGCAAATAAGGCACGCAAGGCAAAACAACCCCCAAATATACGGCCGCCGGAGAATGTAAATAATCATGCAGCAATATGCTGAGGGGAGATGAGCTCCCACATGTCGTACGAGTATGTGTTGGGGTAATGATTGGGTCATGGGGTGGTGATGGGTCATCTTAAGCATAAAGCATACTAAATGACATTATTATAATTTGTTTGTATCTTAAATTCGAAATTAACAGTTGCGCGCAGAGTAGCTTCATACACAACACAAACCAACTCCACAAACATACGGCAAATGGAAATGTAAATAATCATTCAGAAGCATGATGAGGGGGGATGAGCTCCCACAAGTCGTACGAGTAACTGCTGGGGTGATGGGGTCATGGGGTGCTTCTGAATCATCTAAACCATTAAAATGATTTAAATGACATTATGGTTGTTTTGTATGCTAAATTCGAAATTAACAGCTGCGAGCAAAGCAGCTTCATACACAACGAAAAAACCAACCCCCCTAATATACGGCACCAAACAATCTAAATAATCATTCAGCCAAATGCTAAGGAGGGATGTTGTACATGTTGTATGAACATGTCAATATGCAACTGCGCAAAGGTTGGGATGGTCATCTCCGAAAGTCACTTTAAAAGTGTACTTGACGCCATCTACCTCCATGCCCTCTTGGGACAAGAGCTGTGCCACCATCGCCGACAGCGGGGGTAGCTTCTCCTGGATGTCCTTGTACTAGTCATCGCCCAAATAGAGCGCAAGGAAAGTGCAGTTCTCAACGCCATTAACACCACACTCGTTCAAAATCTCCTCGACTGTTGGCTTGTCGTCGGGGTTGAGCTTGGAGTAAATTGTCTTCAGCACCATGGATGTCCCCTGCACTTTGTTTTTTTTGAAGATGCCGCATGAATCCTCGAGCAGCTAGATAAGCACCACGTTGTCGGTCGACCCCGGCTAAGTGAAATGATAACCTTTGGCGACGAGAGAGCGGATCCGGTTCTCCAAAATAATCTTCGCGTCTCCCATGGCTGCGTGGAAAACTAAGGTGTCGACACCCTGGTCCTTCTTCAAAGCCTCTAGCCGTTTCCGAAGCACTCCCGTCGACTTCAACTTCGGGAAATTTGCCCCTTCGGGCAAAACGGCAAGGATAAGCCCCTCCGCCCCCCCGCTTGGAGCACAGCAAGTTCACAGTCGTTTGGTAGTCACGCCACGACATGTTGCCATGGACGAAGAGGTCAAGCGACATTTCGTCAAGGAGGTCGGCGATGCAGTCCACGACCTCCTTCTCCACCCGCTTTAAAACGCACCGCGGGAGGACCGTCCTCAGGTTGAGGCGCGACTTGTGCCTCGAAATGAATGTACCGAGAACCTTAGTTGGGTATGATGCCTTGCTTTTCTAGAGCAGCTCGTCGTCTACATAATTCTCGGCGACTGAGTCTCTAGCCAGTTGTCACCGTACCGGGCTTGAAACCACTCCGTCAAGTCGTCGACGTCTTTGCCGAACGTTCGTCAACCGGGGTTCTTGTAGTTGATACGCCTCTGTTTCTCCTCCTTTTCTCCGCTGTGTGGGGGGGGTGCCTTGAAGGACTGCAGCCCGCCGACAGTATCGCGCAACGCACCGTGTGCTGACTTGGCCTCCTCCCGAAGCATGTCGTTCACTGCTTGAGCCCGTTCAGCAACGTCAAGTAGCTGGAGTTTTTCCCGCATAAACTCCTCGACGAGGGATGCCTTCTCCGTTTTCCGGACTAAGGGATTTTGATGGAGGTTGCCCTTCGCGATTGAGCCTCGTCCGTCAATCTGATTATCTCCCCGTGCGCGGCATTGAGCTACGAGCTCAGGGCTAAAAAGTCTACTGCGCTTGCTGCACATGGACGGCAAGGGGATTGCAGTAAATTGGCGGGGATGTTGATGCGACTGCATAAGCGTTACAAGTGCCGCATGCTACGCCGACGACACATGGCAAGGCCGCTTGTCAATGTGACGGCGCTAACGAGCTCATCGCCGCGCCAATTCGCTGTCCATTCGGCATGCCACTTCGAGGGTCGGCATTCGCTGCGAGGATGCGAGGCGGAGGAAAAGACCTAGCAGAATAAGCAGCGCTACTAGCCAAAAACCCCGATGGCTGATGCGCGGCTTTCCATGCCGTTGCTGTGTAGTTTTCGAGTCCGACAGAAGCACCCTCAACCACCGTTCGACCATCGAGAGCACCCTCGCGACTTCTCAATAAATTTGAGCGGCTGTTACCGTCGGGTCTGTGCCGTTTCGCGGCCGGTGTTGACTGACCTACGTTGTCGGGCATGTTGGCTCGAGCACGAGTTGCCCTGCTGATGCGCGACTACATGCATCAGGACATTCGATCATTTCATGCACCTTTATCGAATGATGTTCCTATGTTGCCTCCCTTAAATATCAAATCACATTAAGGAAAAGCATAGAAAAGAATTGAAGCATTATTTGAAGCTTGCGCCATCTCGACTTCATCATAATGATGTTGTGCCATACATGGCCGCCTTTTTCCACGAATAGCGATGCCGACAGTCGATCGCCCAAAATAAGTCACCGAGCTGTATGGTGAGATATCGCAACGACCAAGTCATGCGCGACAATGCAATAGAGTGCGCATGCGCATGCGCATGCGCTTCTGCTGATTTGAAGGTAGACAAATAACTGCGACGAGATGTTGCTATTGTTGCGGCTGCGCGATCCCCGCGTTGTGCGTGCGGTCTTGACTGTGGGATCAATGAAGATTCCCCACATTCATAATAAAGATGTACATAAATCGCTTTATCACCGATGAGTAATTAGAATACCGATTTCAGGTCAATCTTGCCATACAAACAAAAAAACCTAACAGTACAATCTATTGGTCAGCCATGATGATGAGTCAAGCCATATATAGGTACATGTAGAGTTACTCTCGAATGCACTTTATTATAACACGCTAGCAATGCACGTGGTGATGAATGTCCCCGTTACAACTATTTATGAAAATTTGATGAGTAATGGTTTCATTACATCGGTTGAAAACATTATCTATTCTTGTCGCTACGTTGTATGGGACAGACGATTATATTTGCTTAACATGTCGCTATGTATAGAGGTCGTATAGACGTCTCGCTATCGCTCGACATGATAAATATCACTTCTGGGGCGGACAAGAACGTGGTACGGGTCCATTGGAGGAGCCATGTAGGGGGGTTGCGGTAGAGGGTTTTGTGCTTTGAGATGTTGAGTGGTAGGGGGGATGGGTGGTGGTGTGGATAGGGTCCGAGAGGCGGGCCCTACCGAAGGTGGAGTAGTGGTGGGGGTTCTTGTTAAATGCGCAAGAGGCATTGGTGTGTGTGCCTGTGTGAACGAGTGTGTGTTTGAGGGGAAAGATGGCAGTGCCGTTGGTGGAGATGAGGATGCAGTAAACTTCGGTGGTGAGGGATATTTGGATGCTTGCGTCGATGATGGGGGAGGGGGAGGGGTGTGAGCGGTAATAGGAGCCGTCCGGGAATTTCTGTAGAGAGGTGTGCCGGGTGAGGTCAAGGGGGGAGTGGGGGTGGGGGTGTGAGGAGATGTGAAGGAGTATGTATTCGCGTGCTGTTTGGTGATTGAGAGTGGAGAGCCAATGCGTGGGTGGTATGGCGCCGTCATCGTCGATGCAAGGAGGGGAGATGGTCTATTGTAATCGAATGAGAATTGTGGTGAGGCAGGTGGCCGCCCATGAGGTATTGGATGTGGACAGTGACATGGGGGGGGGGATTGTGATGGTGATTGTGTGAAGTTGGGGGGCAGGGGGTACTCGTGTGTGATGTGAAGTGCGGGAGGTGTGAATGGATACTGGGCCTGGTTGTGAATGAATGGGGTTATTGGGTATGTGGAGGATATTCACCCAATAGGAGAGAAGTCGTCCTTGATTGGGACTGGGTCGTCTAATGGTTGGAGGGCGTCCGCAAACTAGAGGAGGAATTGAGTCGATTTAGGGTGGTCCTCGACTTGGGAAGTCGGGGACGAAGAGTGTGCTGTCCATGCAGAGGCTAGATTGGTCGCGAGGCGGTCCGTGAATAGATCATGTATAAGGGCGGTAGTTTCTGAGCCAGAGAGACGTATCAAGAGGGGAGAGCTGATTTTAACACGTCGACATTTGATTTCGGGGACCGTTACGGCTATGAGGAACTTGATTTTTTTGCAGTGTGAGTGGTCAGTAGGTGAGGGATCGCTGCTGAGCGGGGTGGCGCCGGACCGGACGATCGGGGTTCACGTTGTTGTGAAGTGAGTTGGTATAATAGACCACCGTCGTGCAAGAGGTGGAAATGTCCAAACGAACCTCCTGGAAGCCCGATGCGAGGTAGAGGGGTAAGGGGCTGTGGTCGAAGTGCGGTGTCATGGTCGGGTGGGTCGTGCGAGCGGCGCTCGCCGTCCATCGCGTGTGGTGAGCGAGTTCCCGGCCGATGCCATTACATTTCTAACCCGAGCCGGGAGGTTGTCGATCCGGTTGAGGCTTTTGAGAAGCCATCGGCGGGCTACCGAGCATGCAGAGAGTAGCGAGTCCGACTACGGGGTATATTCGAGAAGGAAAATACCGTGTAACCATAAGCTCGCAAGTTGAGGGGGGGAGTTGGAGCACTGGCCTTGAGTACGTACGGGTCGACTGTGCGGGCGGAGAGGTCAACGGCCCATCCCATATATGTGGTTGACCTCGGGACGGCGAGAACTAGAGGCGCATGGAGTCCTCATCCTACGGAGGGTGCCAAGGCATTGCTTGGGCGGCTAGGGGTGGTCGGGGCGTAGTGAGATATGGAGCGAGCGGATGCCCCGCTAGACGGCTCCGGGGGTTATAGGGGTCCGCGGTGTGCGCATGCGCAGGCCGATCCCGCAGTAGCGCATTTTTTACGTTGGTGAGAGGTAGGAATTCGAAGACATTGTCCGAAGTCATAGTCCAAACCCTAAATCCGAAGGGTCGTCGTCGCCAAATCGTGTCGCCCCCCCCGTCGCGACCAACCTTCTTGCCGCCCAACCGTGCTCCTCCCCCCGGGGGATGTAGTATGTCGACGTAGCAATCTGCTAGTGAGCGCATTGCCATGGTGATTATCAAAGTTGAGGGGGCGATAAGGAATGCTTACACCCGGTGAGTGACACTGCATTTCATCTCACCCTCAGCAAGTGCCTAGCACTTACCTATCCCAAGACACGCATTCACCTTGTGGTCAGAACACGCCAACGTATATTCTGAGCCTTTAGATGATATCTAACGCTCAGCAACTTGCCACCATCAGCAACCTAATCCTTTTTTTTGTTGATTGGCTTATCATCTTATTGTGCTGAGTTACAGCCGTACTATCACGATGCTACTTGACCAACATTGCTGTGTAGCAACTTGATTACCACACAAACTATGTCTCGCAACAAGGATGCTTCCAAGCAGGTTCGACGCCGGGTACGGACATCATATTAGTTTCCAAAAAGCCCTCCGTACATGGCTTTCCGGCGGCGGCTGATCCTGAGGATATCCGCCGCCTCACCTAGCCGCTCTTCCGCTTCCGACTGCCCACCGTCATGTGTCACGTCGTGCCTCTCCCCCTTGGAAGGCTCGACTGGCACATGGCATGTCGACAGCGAGCCAACGCCCTTTCTTGGCGCCACTTCTCGGATGACCATCGCTAGCTCCAACGCCCACGTCCCACCGTTGACTCGGCCGTACCCTCCTCACCACCAAACGTTCATGACGTACATGCCCTACTCCCCCAAAGCAGGAATGTGTATGGTAGTATCTGGCCACGAAGAAACATATCGGACGGCCCGAGCGGAAGATCTTGGCGCCGGTATTGCACATAAATCATTTATTCAAAAGCCCTATGTACATGGCTTTCCCGGCAACTGTTGATCCTGCGGATCGCGCTCTCAACCGTGCCTTTTAGCCCCCTACCGTGCCAAGCCTAGCACGGCTACGGTGTTTCTAGCGCCCACCACGGGGAGGTGAGGGGATGCCGACGGGCATGCGAGCGCACCCCCTTGCGGGGCCGCTGCGCCGCAGGTCGGCGCCGGCTAGGGAACTACCAAACTGTAACATTGTTGTTAGTATCACCATCACCCGCTGATGGCGCCATCGATGTGCTAAGCTGTTAAACCAATATCGACATGGTGCAAATTATGCGATCATCAATGCCATCGACTATCAAGACGTTTAGAAAATATCAATTCTCACACCCGATATGTTGATATATCGTCCGAAATATAAATAAATCGGCGATAATTTCGGCTTAATGTGCCATTGATGTCAAAATCCCAAAGTATCAACACCATCATTATCGACAATATGAGATATCAATGCCATCAACACAAACGCCTCAAGATATCACTACCATCAACATCGACAAACTCACTTGATCCCTAGCCTTGCACGGTAGATGACCGGGTACCACAAAGGAAGAGATATCGGCACGAGCCAACCGGAAAGGGACAATACGAGCAAGACAGGTCGTGTGACGATATGGTTTAAGAAATGAAATGAAATAAAATGAATTTTTTTACGACTATACCGAGTTATCGGTTGTTGTCTCCGGGCGCCCCTTATGATCAAACTTGTTGTAGGCCTTTTCGATGCTTAGGATATACGCCATACAATGATACCATTAATCCCAACCTCTCCAATGGCATTAGCGACACCGTCTAAAACATATCCGTACACAAATTTGATTTTCTTCTATATATTCTTTTCTTTATACATGTCTGAAATGTAAAATGTCGCTATTCTCCCCGATGCGCGGCATATTTCCGCCGGTGCCAAGGCCTTGATCAGCCAGGGTGGTGAGCTTGCGCTTGTCGAGTCGGCCCTACTTCACTTCTGCTCCTCTTCGACTCCGGTCGTACCGTAGCGGGGGAATGTAAGGCATGCGGAAAAAACCCTCGCTCATGTCGTCGACGGTCCCATCGCGATCCACGCACACCCTTGTCCGAAATAATCGCTGCCCCTCCCGTCGCATCTCGCCACCTAGCCTAGTCCTCCTTCCTCATTCGGGAGCTAGGTAGAAGAAAAGGCCAGAGCCACAGACGGTGTTCTGTTGGCGCTCTCAACTCCGCGCCATAGCAATTCTTTTGTACCTGGTCTTTTGCCGTCTTTATTGCTACATGTGCGATCGTGATGTGTACATTCGTACCCTCCCCCGGTGCGTATCATAGCGAGCCACAGCGCGTATCTCATGTAACAATCTTAACCGCTCTGACGCATCTTGCGAAACCGGAATTGAAGGTCGCATGCTAAACAATAGATCAGAGGGCTCATGAGGGGAGAACCCAAAGTCAGTCTTGAAGGGAGTGTGTTAAATTTTTAGTGCATGGGTAGCGTTACAAGCAAATTCCACTTCAGGCAACAAGTATGTCATGTTTGTTCCATCGCAGCGACAAAAAGAACGTAGAAGCTGCAGAAACCTGTTGTTGACGCGCTCTAGTAACCCATCCGTTTCTGGGTGTCTATTGGAAGACATGTTGAGTCGCGTTCCTAGGCGTCTCCAAAGCCTATGCTAGGAGCCACAGACAAATTTCGGGTCGCGATCACTGACCAACACTCTTGGCAGTCGGTGTAACCGATAGATTCCTTGTAAAACAAAATAGCAGTTTCTTTTGATGTTACGCTCTCTGTGCACGGCAGAAAATGGGCCATTCGAGTCAGACCAATCAGCATATTGTCAAAACCATTGCTTACATGTAAGTGTGTTAAGTAGTCAAGACCTATTGTGTACCACGGTCTGGGTGGAATAGGCAAAGGGTAAAGAGTCGCAGTCATATGTGGTTGAATCTTTGCTTGTCGACATATGACGCAGCGCTCACAAAACTATTTCACGTCCTGGCGAATTCGTTTCCACCATAATCTGTCGAACGCTTTAGCAAGAGTGCTAGCAACTCCTTTGTGACCATGTGACAAATTGCCGTGCAACTTTGTGATCACCCTCAGTCAGAGTTGAGAGTACCGAGGAGACAAAGGCGATCGAGGCGCCAAAAACGACCATCTATGGCTTCAACCCGGTTGTCTTTCGTCCACTGACCCTCGTCCCCATAAACGAATTCGGAAGTACCCCCCACGAATGAGATCAACGAAGTCAGGGCTCAACCGCAACACCTTAGGAGTTATTGCGTTAAATTGCGCGTCTTCTAACAACGGCTAGGGATCCTGTCGTAATTCTTCATATGACGGAACCTCGCCATCCCAGAACAATGGAACTATGGCCTAAGGTACGAAGTTTGGTCGCCGACTTATCGTCAGCTTTGTTCATGGCTCCCTTGCGATACGCAAGCGGCATTGAGCCCACAAACGGTTGCAAGTCCCGCACGTAACGTGCTTGCCGCTTGGTTAGCTTGTTGTCCGGTTGCCTGAGCAAATGTCGCAATGTGTCGTGGTATGTTACGACAATGATCTTGGAGCACCCTTGAAGGTAACACCTCTAGTGCTTGACTCCTTCGCATAACGCCAAAGGTTCTAAGTCGTACGCAGAGTAGGTGTTGCCACGCTCAACATTATTCAGTTTACGCGCCTAGTAAAAGACTTGTTGAAGTCCCCTTCCTTGATCTTGCAACGTGAGTGTTGCAATTCCTACAGTCGAAGCATCCGTAGCAAAGGTGAACGTCGAGTCCGAGCTGAATCCCGGAAGGATAAGGGATGGCGCGGAAATGAGCCGTAATTTGAGAGTCTCAAAGGCTTCCAAACAGGCAAGCATCACCGTAACCTTCTGTGGCAAGGACTTCCGCATTAAGTCCTTCAATTATACCGTAAGGTCGATAGAGTGATAGATTAATCTGGCATAGAAATTGCAGAATTGCACAAAAATGCGGATCTCCCTCAGCGTCGTAGGCAATGGCTAGTCTGCAATGGCCTCGACTTTCTTTTTTGAAACGGAGATTTTTTTAGCGAAGAATTTGTAACCTAGGAACTCCATCTCTTGCAGTCCGAAGAAGCACTTCTTGAGGTGCATTTTTTATGCCCTCCGCCTTAAAACGTTGAAAAACAAGATGCATGTGCTCCATGTGTTCTTCTAGCGTACGACGCAAGACACAGACGTCGTCGAGATAGACAGTAACGATCTTGTGCAAAAAGTCGGGTAAAGTCTCATTTACCATTCACTGAAATGTAGCAAGTGCATTGCACTCTCTAAACGGCATGGCGGCTAAGTCCATTAGTCCATCATGTGTCTGAAACGCCGTCTTGTGGATGTCTTGACCACGCACTCGAACTTACCAGAAGCCAAACACGAGGTAAAGATGAAAGTAAAAGTTCGCGTCCTTAAACTCATCGAATGTGTCATCCACACCCGGAAGTGGGTAAGCGTCCTTACGCGTAACCTCGTTAAGTCCACGGTAGTGAATGCACTTTCGTAGCGAGCCATTAGCTTTACGCACAGAAAAAAATTCGAATCGAAGTTATTGTGGTTGGGTCTTATTAAGCAAGCGCCCAATGCGTCTTTGATAAGGCTAGGGATCAGCCATCGATGATTTTTCGATGTTATTGCCATCAAGCAAATATTGCCATCAGATGGTGCCATCGATATGGACACTTGTGCCATTGATGGCAACACGATGACTATTAACGAATATCGGGGATGGCAATATTTCTGTTTTCGAGTATCGGTGATGACAATAATCCACTCTCTTGCAGTCGATGGAATGATGATGGCGGTAATTGTGCTATCGATGGTGTGGTGATGGGTAAGGCCTTACCATTGATGGCTGCATGATAGGTGTTGTCGACAAATGCCATTTATATCGATAATTCCCGATATATTTATAAGGAAATGTCAAATTCAGTAGTTTCGCGTATGTAAACCACATGAGATATTGTCGTTTTCAATGTCAAAAAATGTTGCGGGTACCTATACATGTTCTGCGGGTACCCATACATGTTCTGTTTACACCTGAAACTTGTCTCGTTCCATGTATGTAATGTGTACGTACCAAGATTTGCATACATATGGTGGTTTCCAATTATTCAATAACAATCCATACCCGTACATATGTATTCAAACGAGAAAAAACATTATTCATTTAGCATATCTGATCGCGTCATCGTCATTTGCAAGGTTTGTCATTGTTTTATGATAATCCTTACTTGCTGAAATTTTAATAATCCTTTCACAGTTCAATTTACTGTTAATGCCAAATTTGGTTCATTTACATATGACTTTTCTTTCCATACGTCATATAATTAATATAATTTTCCAATCATCCAACACTCTAATTTGTTCAATGAAATATGATTGGTGAACATGCACATTACTGTGTTACACTTCGCGCCACTTCTCTACTACTCAGACCACGTTCTTCTTATTGACAGCTAAGTGTACGACTGCGAAACGACTCCGTGCGTCTATTCGTACAACAAGTTAGAATCGACGCCAAAAACTATCGTCGGCATGATGAGGGTTTGCGCTTGGTCAAGCCGCCAACAAGGCAATTTGCAATCTTTGATTCTTAAAAGTACGGAACCGACAAAGTATGGGACGGAGGAAATTCATTTGTCACCAACAATGCGTCCATTCGTGGAAATTCATGTTTAGTGACAGCTGTAATCAAAGACATGGGGATAAGGTTCGTGCTTGCTCATGCCGCCAACATGGCATCATGCAATCTTTGATTGTTAAAAAGTGATGATCCAAGGTGCGTTATCGCCGTTTGCGTTTTATTCGTACATTACAAGTTCTTTCCAATCAGTCGTTGATGATTTGATGAGATATCGAAAATTCAGTAGTACATTGTACGTATATTTTCGCAAACATTGCGATGCCAACATGCTCGATGATTATCTTACAGCAACGATAACGCATGGAGACGCGGGGCTGTCATAAGGCATATCTTCTAGGATTCAGTGACGAAATTAGATTCTACGTGGAGCCAAGTCACCCACATTGCCAACCCACTTGTGACTAGTACTATACAATACTAGTTCTTGATAATGGAAGAACAATCCACAGCTCGTTATCGTCAATTAAGTATAGACAGTGCCGCGACGCTTCAGAACAAGACGTCACGTTTCTTACGAAAGCAGGCTTCTGTTTGTAACGCGCCTCCTGGAATACCGGTCAGTTTCAACACAACCCTCGCTCCGATTGACAACACGCCGAAGCAAACGAGTCGGCGGAGTCGTTTTAATGCTGGCCCCGACAAGACTGTGAAGCTGAAGCCTGTGGGCGCCGCTGATGGACCGCTGAGAACTCCCTTACATTTCGGTGATGGCTGGAAGTCCCAAGATTCATATGAAGTCGAGAAGATCTTGGCATCGCGCCTTGAGCGCGGAGTGACGCAGTACAAGGTAAAATGGAGCGGAATCTCCAAGGCCGGCTGCACATGGGAGCCCGAGAAGCATATCCGCGGGACTAATGCCTTGTCCATGTTGAAGGACTTCAAAGACGCCCTTGCCCAGCAAGCCAAGGTAAATTTCCCATTCTTCGACCTTCTCGTTTGTTGTGAATATCGGCCGATTAGGAGAGACTTCTGCCCATGAATGTTACGTACTCGTGTTGCTTCACTTTTTTTAAAAGCTGCAGCCCACAGTACACACAGCGTTCGACGTTGCCTCTTAATTTAGGCTTGTAAAAGCATAGTGCGACCGCAAAATATCGTTGCCTGACTTACCTTAGGATCGTGGATGTCTGCGAGTCGAATAGCGTCTTTCCTCTTGTGTTCTAGAATTAACGCCCGCTATCAGCTCTTTAGACGACACCAATCGACGCAATGGTTGCATCCCGAATTCTGAACAGTAGCTTGGTAGCTATTCTGAACAATAGCTTCTTTTCATTGACAGGATCTCGAGCAGGCCCGAGCTGCTAAAGCCGCGGGAGTCGGCGAGGCAAGAGATGACGTTAGTGATGGAGGGACTGACGTCGTCGACGCTAACGAGGATTCGGGCGTCGATATCGTCGCCGTCGTCTCGAAGGCCGTGATCTCCGACGTTTGGGCTCACTTTCATCGCAAGAAGGTCGTCAAGGGCCGCATGAAGGCAGAATGTCGTCTGTGCGGAAATTTCGTGTCCGCCGTCAACACGACCAACCTGCGCACTCACCTGCAGTACAAACACAAAGACGCCGTGGTGAAGAAGCTTAAGGCCGATCCAAGGGTAAGGTGCATGATTAGTTGTGAGGCAAATGTATGTAGCAGCCGCAGCATTTTGCAGCTAATATATTTTGAGCGACATTGATTTATAATTATGTGTGTTGTGGGTCAAAAGGTTCCCATCGGGCTGTCAGGCCTCGGATTACCTTCCTCTGCGTCGGACGGACAGTATTCTATTAAGCCAATGGATGGAGATCGCAAGAAGGCCATGGATCGTGGATTTGCCCGTTTGCTGTGCAAGGGTGCCCGTCCGCTCAGCTATGGAGAGGACAAGAATTTTCGCGAGTGGATTATGCAACTTACGGGCGGCAAGTAAGTGTGTTATGTTAACATTGTTGTGAATTTACATTTACCGCATTTCGTTTCTTATTGTATCTTGCCCGCAGGTACAAACCTCCATGCCACAAAGGGGTGATGGATAGCCTCCTCTTCTTGTCTAGCGCTGCAATGAAGCAAGTGGCGGCCGACATTCACCAACATGTCCACGAAGATTGCCTTGATCTTTCAATCTCCGGCGACATTTGGTCTGAGAATGGTATTGCCATTCTGGCTATCACGGGGTATATGATAACGAGAACATGGACGTGGAAGGAAGTGCTTCTACATGCCTGCCCCTTCTCAAAGATGCCTCACAACGGCGATACTATCCAACGTGAAACGATGTCGGGGTTGGTGAGTTCGCTACTCATATTGAATACTTCCATTGATTTTAGGGTCTGTGCTATGCGTGGAGTGTACGCTGAACTTTCGATTATTGTGATCCAGGTGGAGTGTGGGGTTGCATCTGCACCTGAGCTTGTCAGCAATCACGTTCATGGCTGCACGCCAGACGAGGGGAGTAATATGCTCAAGGCTTGGAAGATTTTTGAAGGAGCCGGATGTGTGTGCCACAGGGCACAAACTACTCTGAAGACAGCTGTCTCACGAGTGAGTGAAGCGATGGCTCTTGTGAACTCCATCAAGGGCATCGTCGCACACTTCCATCGCTCAATCAAGGTAAAGGCTTTACACTACTGCAAATGCTATGTGTATTGTGCATTTGTAATTGATGTATGACTGTGCGTTGATAGGGTTGGAACCACCTCTTAGACTTGGGGTCTTCATTGATGAGTGGAGCCAATGTCACCAAGCCTCCAGCCGGTGCTGAGACAAGATGGGCTGGAGTCATCTACATGTTAGACTGGGTCGTGAAGTACAAGGTAATACTGAAGGCATACGATACCAACCCGGTGGAGGACACATGTGAGAACCCTGATGGGTCAAAGTACGGTGACCACATGCTTGATGACGATGATTGGGCAGATGCTGAAGAGCTGGTAAGCGTCGTAATAGGTGCACACAGTAATGTATATTCTGTTCTCGTTTACATCCCAAACAGCTACCTCATTCTAACAAAGTCCATGTCATGTAGTCTGCTGTGATGCAGCCGTTCTCCATGTTCATCTCGTTGATGGAGCAGACATCTAGGCCGTCAATTTCGTCCGTCATCCCCATGATTTTCAAGATGCTCGCCTTCCTCGACCCCGAGCGGCCTCTGAAGGTCGTCGACCGTGAGGCAGGAGTAGAGACAATTCGAAAGGTCCGTAGGCATGTCACCAATGTCATTTTAGTTAGATGACATAGTTGTTTATAGGATTATCTCTTGCCCATTGATTCGCTTGCAGGGGGAAGACTTGGGACCGATTGCCAAGGAAGTGCAACTACAGCTCCGGAAGGAGTTGAAGCGGCGTTTTGTGGACGAAGAGCGTGTTGGACATACTAAGGATCTTGTCATAAGCACATTGTTGGACCCGAGGTGAATACCTTCAACCCAAAATACATATGGCATGTACCACGAACAATTGCGTTGTGCCTATTATAATCGTTCCAAAACCTAGTTCTAATTTTATGTCTCTGCTTGTTCAGGTATAAGAACTTCTCTTTTCTCGGGGCAACAGATCAGATGCGCATCCAGGGGCAGACGTGGCTAAGGGGTGCCTATCAGTCGGATTGGTCCCCTGCGGGAAAAGCACGTGCTGAGGCTGTAGGGCGTGAGCCTGTTGCCGAGAGGGAGAATGCGTCGGACGTCACAGCAAATTCATGGCTGAGTCTGGATGAGGAGCCAGCGTGTAAGAAGTTGCGCATCGAGGACAGTGGTGAAGAGGGTTCTATGCGCCCATACATGTTCTTCCAAATCGCTGAGCAAGATCACAATGTCCCTTCGCTCTCTGAGGTGGATAGGTACTTGTCTCTGCCTCAAGCCAGGTCAATGACACCGTCTGGAGCGGAGACTTGCATCTTAACCTGGTGGGCAGCACATGAAGGCCAGCTTCCCCATTTATCTCTTATGGCTCGCCAGTTTCTGGCTTTACCTGCTTCATCTGCAGGACCAGAAAGGTTGTTTTCCGCTGCTGGTCGTATGCACAATGACTTGAAGAAGTCCATGATGGATGAAACACTGCAACACACATTGATCGTTTATAAAAATACATAAGGTAAAGTGAATTCACCTAATTGATGAAATGTTGTGTGTCGTGATGACTGTTATTTGTTCTTTGTTGCATATTGTGTTGTACTAATTTCGACATAAATGTATTTTGCTGCGTGTCAGGTACCACGACACTACCTCGAGATGTGATCGGAAGCGCAAAGACGACAAGAAGTGCACATAGGAGTTAGTTAGATACAAGGTTGGTGTCTTAACATAAAGGGATAGAAATTTATTGTCACCCGAATCCAATGGGTGGAGCAACTGCTCGAGCAGTCTTGTAACAATTTCCCTCAGCATCATTCTAACATGTTTCACATCTTTCGCGTTGGTCCCGATGATAGGACCGCACCCCACTATTTGCCTTCTTGCGTCATGCCAGCGAGGGCATGGCGCTCTACCGATACCCCAATGCGAAATGCTTGAGAACGTTCGCATTGGGAAGAGTGGGGTGTGGGAATTGAGGGTTTGCTAAGTTGTATGGGATAGATTGTATGGGACACGTACTACTAAACTCTGTAAGATTTGTAGTACTTTGTGATGCCGGAAAATATTCGTGTAAACTCGATTACATTGATGGCAATGCAAAAAATGGCGACATCGAGCATGCTGATGTCGATGATGATAGCTTGGGTCGACGGCAATGTCGATGTCGATACTAATCGCTGATAGCAATAATTCATGTAACCAAAATATCGACCGGCGATACATGTCCCTTTTCATATCGCGGCCATAAATACATTGCATGTCTGTGCGAGTCCTCATCGGTCATCGATTGCAATAAATATCACGATGACAATTATCGAAAATTGTATTATCATTGTCATCAACATCGAAAATTTGAACTATCACTGTCATCAACATCGAGAAGCCGTACCATCACTACCATCAACATCGAGAAAATCCGGGTGATCCCTAGCCTTAGTCTTTGAGCTGTCGATTACGCTATGCGCGCTCCGCATGCGACAATCTGTTATGTCGTTGACCTTGCATCGGGCGAGTTGCGTCAATTGGATGATCTCACTGTCGGCTTACATGCGGTGGATCCATTTGTTGCAATAACTCCGGCAAGACATCATAGAGTAACGACCGCCGGAAGTTTTAACGTTGTTCCGTAGTAAGCTGCTTTCTAGTGTGAAATTCCGCCGGTGCTGTGATGTGGACGAGATCATCTAAATCACGTAAATTTCGGCATTACGTCCCTTGTTGCGGCGCGTGTTGCGCATGTGATTCTGAATCTTGCTAGAAGACATTAATAGACACTCAAGACGTCGCTCCTTGATGAGGCTTCCATTGTTGTTCCATCCAACAACGTAAAAACACGCGCGTCGTGCGTAAGGCTAGGGGTCAAGTGAATTTTGTCGATGTTGATGGTAATGATATTTCGAAACGTCGATGTTGATGGTATTGATATCTTGGATTGTTGATGTTGATGGCCTTGATAGTTTGAGATGCTGACATTGATGGCAATTTAAGGCGATATTATCGCCGATGTATCGTTGTTTGGGACGATATATCGATACATCGGGCTTAAATAATCAATGTTTTACAATTGTTTTGATATTTGATGGCATTGATGCGAGCACTACTGCCATCGTGTCGATGTCGATGTCGCAACCTATCACATCGATGGCACTATCACCAGGTGATGATGATACCATCGACGATGCATCGATGGTTGATCCCTAGCCTTAGTCGTGCGTAACTGTACATAAGCATGTTCTACATCAAGCCATGGTGAACCAAGGACATCAGCGCGTAAATTACGTAGAACGTAAAAAGACCGCTGAAATTCGTGACGAGCTAGCTCGAAAGTGATGTCACCCACATCATGTCACACACATGATGTCACACACATTATGAATGTAGGAGGCGTCACACGCATTGATCATTGGCAAGTCGAACTACAGTCATAGTCTGAGACTTACGAGTGTGTAGAGCAAAGCGTCTCACGAAGTCTTCTGCGATACGAAGTGAAAAGTCGCAACGCAGTCGACTAATCCAGAAATCAATTCTCCGCCATTACGAATTTTCATAGTCAGCTCATTTTGAATCAGCGGCCGAGCTTGTGTGAGGTCTTTTAACTTGGCGGTAGCTTCATGGAAAACTGTCGTAGCTTAGCGATGGACTCTTCCGGGACGTATAACAGTAGAAGTACTTAGGTGGGCTCATCATAAACAATAATCGGAGCTACTAGATCGTAAAAAATACATTCAACGTCGACTAACCACAATGGAAGATGCCAAGGAGTTGGAGCAACCACCTCTTGTTGGATCGAATCGTATAGCGACCGTCGAGTAAACCGTTGTGTCATCCTAGCTAGGAATTCTTGGTGGAGTTTCTAGTATTGAGTGAGCAAGTTGAACTTAGCCCTCGTAGGAAGAACAAACACAGCCATCGAAAATGTCGGAGTTGTAAGCCAACCACCTTCGGAATGACTACCGATTTGTTCTACCAAGTCCCTGGGTGGATTGATGAACACGCGTTGTCCACTTAAGTCTCATTCGAGGATCGAATCACTCGGCGAACAGTTAAATAAGTCACCGTGTGAGCTAAGACCCTCATCATCAGCACAACCCTCCAAAGTGAAGTTAGAGCGTGCGTGCAAAGGTTCGAAAATAGAGTCAACACGTTTCCAACCAATCAAACGTGTGGTTAGATGTTTACGACTCCCTCTCTGCTTGTTTTGACGACGAGACGACGACGACATGCCACTAACGTTGTAGGCGTCGCGAGTGTAGTCGATGGAGGCGTCGAGTAGGTTTCGACGACCTATGTCGCCAGCAATGTCTCAAAACAACCAATAGATGTAACCACTAGCTCCAATTTGTCGGAAGAGCAACCTTGCCTTTGAGCTCCGGCCATTAGAATAGACGACGTTCCTTCTTGTGACACTTGAAACATAGCCCCTCCTCTTGATGACGTTTACGCTCGTGTGGGATTAAAGCTCATGCGATGGCACTGAAGTCAAGTCCGCCATGTTTGGTGAAGGTCGACCACGGGCTCCACGACGGCCTCAACGATCATTGCCAAGATCACGACCTCGACCAAGCCATGATACCTCACCTTGTTGCCAACGTTTCGACACTTCGACCTTAGGATCGTCGTTAGGTCGCTTGCGAGTGAGTTGTCCACCTCCATGGGTTGTCAACAGAGAAGCTATTGACCTAGCACGACTATGAGGTGCTACTTTGGTTAGGCTAAGTTGGCAACCTTAGACTAACAGTAGAATATAATCTCTGGATCTTGTTTTACATCGTAGAGAGAATTAATAAGATTGTCTTAGAAACATGGTTTCTTACAATTTGAGTGTGGCGTAAATATGGTCTTTACCGGTATGGGTCTCTCCCATGGCAAGTCCCCGTCTTTACTTATCCACGCCTCACGTGTTCTAGAAACAGCCTCAGAACATGTAGCTTGTGCTTATGCCAACTAACTAAACCAAACTACTATTAGTGATACCGATTATCTGAAAGTACATGCACCGTCTTATGAAACCTTATCGCACAAGTTCATAATCCTTACAGCCATCTTTAAAAGAACTATCAAGAAGAGATACTGCTAGTAACTCTGTACTGTCCGGGGAAAATACGGCAGTACAATGGTACAGCCGTGATGAAAATGAATTTAAAGAGTCACTTTATATCGCTAAGGTACGGGTACCATTTAGAGGAAATAGACAATGTCAGATGCTATAAAATAAAACTTTCAGAAATGTGCGAGGATATGACACACTCCCCTCCTTAACCACCACCGTCCTCGTTGTGCAACACTAATTATCTCGGTCTCTTGGGGGTTCTTGCACGCCAGCGGTTGCGAAATTTAACAAAGTCAGGGGTCGCAAAAAGTATAGATAAACATCCGTTCGAAGAAATTCGGAAAATATGTTGAAGTGGTCGACTCTTCGCATCAGCTCCCAAGTGTCCTAGCTAGGTACGTTGAAAGGTGCCGCCCAACGAACTTTGAACAAACGTCAAATGCCGTTGGGGTTTATGGCCACGTCGAGTAGACGGTCGACCTCAAATCGCTTTGCATCGTGCACAATCGGAATTTGCTGCGTACTGTCGGCTTGTTACGTGTCTGAATTGCACTTCTCCATGTAGATTGGCGTGTACAACATCATGAATCCGTACTCCAGGGTGTAACTTAAGCCGAAATGCAACCGGGAAAACTTCCTTCGTAATGAGAAACGGGCCAATGTAGCGGTCAAGTTATTTAGAACATGGCTGTTGTACAAATCGTATATTTGTTGCCTTGAGCTTAACTTTGTCGCCAACAGTAAAAAGTACTGGTAACCGGTGACGATTTGCAGATTCTTACATATGTGCGTGGGCTGCCTCGACGAAGTCGTGGGCCAACCTATGCATCTCAACACGAATCTTAACTTGCTCCGGTAGAGTACGGATGGGCCCGTTGTCTTCAAATGAAGCCGTCATTGGAGATGTTGGCTCGAATCCCGAAGTCGCCTTAAGTGGAGACAAAGTCATCGACGTATAGACCGCTGCGTTGATCGCCAAGTGGACGTTGGTAAGGTGTTGAACCCAGTCGTCGTGCAAGGGGTGCATGTAGCAACTTATGACTTGCTCCCATGGCTGATTCACTCGTTCGGTTTGGCCATCTGTTTGGGGATGGTAGCTCGTAGAAATATTAAGTTTGGTGCCAAGAGCCCTACATAGGGCTTGCCAAGAGTCGCTCATTAACCGGGGATCTCGATCAAATATCAATTTCCGTGGTAGCCCAAAATGCCGGAATACACCGCGGCGCGTAGCCTTCGCTAATTGCTCCGCTATAATATTTTTTGAAATCGGCTCGACAATCGTCCGCTTCATAAGCATGCATACCAATACCACCACAAAATCATGTCCATCGCACTCGGGAAGGTCCGTAATTACGTCATGCGATACGTGTTCGAAGGCGGGCCTGGCCGGTACCTCGTGCGATTGAAGGAGTCCATGGGGTTTGTGTCGCGCTGTCTTGTTACGTTGGTAGGTATCACACCTTCATACGTAGTGTTGTATTGTCCGCTTCATGTTAAGACCACCATAACGTTCGGGTCAATGCTCCCAGTAGTCTAGTAATACAAGGATGTCCCGCGGTCAGTGCGTCGTGTAGTTCGTACATTAATCTCGATCGCAATGAAGAAACGTCCCGTAGGCGTACAAGAGTCCGTTCGATTGACGTACCAGCCATGTAGGTAGATATTTCCGGGTGAGCATGTATTTATCCGAGTCATAAGCGTTTTCTTATTTCAGCATGAAGTCCATAGTCAGGATGTAGCCGGGATTCCAGGATTTGCGCGTGTAACTCGCATTTTGCTTCGTTGTTGGTCCAATCGCGAAACAATTGCAGCCTTTGTAATGAGTCATTCAAGTCATGTCGGCGAGACATATCATCTGCATGGTTGATTACTCCCCACATGATGTCCATTTGTCGCTCATGAGGCGCTAAACTTGCAGCCATCGCACATGTCGAGTAGACAAATCACGCTGCCGAAAGAAGTGTCGCAACGTGTCGTCGTCAGTAATTACCAAAAATCCCGCCGCGCCATCAAAGTAATAGCAACGGAATTTCAATAGAGCGTCGCGCACTGCATGTAACTCTTGTTCGTGGACATTATAGTGTACCTCATGCTTGTTCATCTTTCGAGCATTATACGCGACAAGTTGCAGTCCAATACCTTGGTTTTCAACAACACAACTCTCACCGCAAATCGAGAAGAATCCGTGTACAAAGTGTACATTGCATTAGGAGAAGTGTCAAGAACTACCAAGGACCGATGCTCGTACCATAACGTATTTTATTTGCTCGAATGTTTGAGGGGTCCAACAAAATTCCGGTGTTTTCTTGGCCATGTCCGTTAATGGGGCTGCTACTAAGTTGCGAATTGGTTGATAAACCTCAGGTAATATCCAGCAAGTCCCAAAAGTCCTCGTATTTTTGTCACATATTTCGGCCGGGCCCAATTTGGTACTGCCTACACTTAGTTTCCAAAGTCTGTGGTGATTGTCTCCCATTGGCCTCTCTTGTGGCGTTCCATGAGGGACGAGAGAAGGAGTTGTAGCGCGCTTTTGTGGTGGTCCTGACTTTGGCCAAATATGGTGGGGCAGTTACCGGCCATGTGGCCGTTGCTGGTAAATTGGCCACGCATGGGGCAACGCATGGATTGGGGTTGTGGGTGAGGAGGCGGGTGTTGTGTACGCCCCACATGAATTCTTGCTTGTGGGTGAATTGGATGTTGGTAAGCATTGAGTGGTTGTTGTGGAATGTGAAGTCAGCACCGTCTTCCGCGGCTCGGGCGAAGAGGGCGCCGTGTCTGATGGTGTGATTGTGTGTGTGTGTGTGTGTGTGTGTGTGTGTGTGTGTGTGTGTGTGTGTGTGTGTGTGTATGTGTGTATGTGTGTGTGTGTGTGTGTGTGTGTGTGTGTGTGTGTGTGTGTGTGTGTGTGTGTGTGTGTGTGTGTGTGTGTGTGTGTGTGTGTGTGTGTGTGTGTGTGTGTGTGTGTGTGTGTGTGTGTGTGTGTGTGTGTATGTGTGTGTGTGTGTGTGTGCGTGTTTGGTGTTGTATGTGTGCGCGGCTGTTTTGAAGTTCGTGTATATGTAGGGTATGGGTTCCCCTACGGTTTGTGGTATGAGGGTGTATGGCAAGGTCATGTGGCCTATCGACACGTCTAAACCTGTGGTGCATGTTCTGTCGAGTGGGTGCCCGTCCGCAGCATGATTAGCAAGGGTGTATGCGAGGTCGTTGGCGAATGAGTGGTTGTGTGCATTGATTTTGCCGAGGAGTGTGCGGATGCTTGAGTCGCAGCGGGTTTTTAGTGTGTGTGTGATGGAGAAGAACGTGTCTCTGTGGATATTGTGGCAGTAGGCGGAAGGGCATGTCATGTAACCTTGTACAAGGCGTTGGGATATTGAAAACATGCTTTTGTGAGTCTTTTCTGTGATTTTCGCCGGCAGTCTTGTGGTGTGTGGGTCGGGCTTGGCATTTTCCGACGTAGGGGTGGAACGGAGTTTTTACAGCTTTTGAAACTAAATTCAAAATACACGCAGCATGACAGTAACGTCGTTGTTATCTCCGTATGCAACAAGCAGAACAACAAACACCATCATATCGAGCTGCTGCCTTCGTCCCGCATCGCCTAGTCGTCACGTCCGTTCCTTCAAGCACACCAACGCCAACCTTGGCAACCACTCAACGAGATGTTACTTTGTTACCCGCTACGGCCACGCTGGAAGCCCGCACTGTTACTAGAGTACATCATAAAAGCACGACGGAGTGCACATTGGACTCTTCACGCATCCTTCCGGCAACCGTGAACCTGCAAGAAACACCATGCTCAACCTCTATCCCTCCTACGGATGTGATCTGCCCGGCGAGTTCGGAGAGTGGGCTCATCGGAGCGTCGGCGAATGCTCAATCCGGTACTGAGCGCAATGTGCTATCGCCCGCACAAGAAAACCCGCCAGTCTTTCCGTATTTGGGCTCGCCATTAAACGATATTCACTACTTGGACTCGCACGAGGTCGATCCTACTCTTGAAGAGGGATTTCCTAGCGCTGATTCGGACGAGGAAGAAGCGCTAGGCGTTTCGCAAGAGGTACCGGACAACTATCCAGTCGCGAGTTTACTAGTTCAACCTCCCAAAACAATTGTCGTCGTGAAAAGTAAGGATGCGCATGCTACGTTAAAGGTCGCTAGCCCCGACTATGACCCTCCCTCTACTATCGAGAAGCGCACTAACGCCATATTACGTCGAAGCAATGGTGAGTTACCTGGTTTGCGTGGGGAGAATCCATGAATGCGATGGCGGTGTCGACCTCTTGGCGTTGTGGCTTCGCTTGTATCCTGGCAACATCGACGACGACTTAGACCGTCTGAATGCTTCAACACTCCGCTCACGTAGTACCTTTCGACTTGTAACTATCTGTGAATGGGTGCGTTTTGGGGGCTTATTATCTTGGTTGCACGTCAGTTCACCACAAAGGGAAAGATTTGTGGGATAATCATACCTCAACAGCCGGCGTACGGGAAGTGCCTTGTTTCCATAAATACATGGCCCATTGGCGCTTTGAGCAAATACGCAAATTAGTTCAGTGGGCGAAGGCGGACACCTCCTCTGTGGTACCGGAATGGAGGATGCTCGAAAAATGGTGGCAGACTTCAATACAATAAATAGAAGTGAAGTGATGCATTTTAGCGCGTGGGGAACAACGGATGAAAGTATGAGTGCTTATCAACCGCGCGTAACGAAGTGCGGAGGCCTTCCGAATATCAGTTCCATCAAGCGGAAGCCCTAACCTTTGGGAACGGAGTTCAAGACGCTCGTCGACGCCGTAACTAGAGTGATAACATGCACGGAGATTCAAGAAGGCAAGCAAGGTATGCAAAAAATACATGCTCGTGAGTTTGGCGTTACCACTTCGTGCACAATTCGCATGGCGGAGCAAGGAGCAGCCAACGGCTCCACACTCCTAGGCAACAAATGGTTTGCATCTGTTAGGGTGTTTACCTTATCGATTCACAAATACTTGACTCGTATTTATGATGCTCGACTTTCAAGTTAGTAACTTACTTGTTGTTCTTGTTAAATGTGTAAGCCGCTATTCAATGGTCGAAGCGCGGACGCCACTTTATCGGGTGCGTGAAGACGAGCCACGTACTTTTCCCTAAGGCTTTCTAGACGACTCATCTCAAGGATGTGCCATCCGGAAGTCGTTGTACTTTGACGGCTACAAATGATGGTGTGGACCTGCAAGTAATTGGGTACAAATACAACCAGCGTCGAGTGCTGTTTTTCGTTTCCACGGTTGGTGCTAGTTGCGTGCGCAATGGTGTACCTTACAAGCAGAGTTGGGCCGACCAACACATGAATGTGACTACCCGTAACATCCCTCGTCCCGAGTTGGTGTCGCAATTCTTTTCGAGGAGTCCAAAGGTCGCCAATTGTAATCAAAGCATACAACACAACTTCATGTTAGAGAAGTTGCGGTAAGCGCAAGATTGTTGGTTCCGTTTGTACACTACCTTTTTGGCATTCACGTCACCGACTGTTGGAAGCTTTGCCGCCACCACCTGCATGAACACGATCCCTTGGCATGCCAAGGAGTCGTCGCCTTTGCGGACTGCTTGGCCAAGGTTCTGATTTACAGCGGCCTCGTCGATACGGGAAACATTGCTTGCCGCTCGGGGCGTCCGCCGTAATTTGTACTACGCGATGTGACCAACATGCACCCCCCTCCCCCCCCCCCGCTTCACCATAGCTTGTCTCATATAGGCATCGGCAAAACAGGGAAGTCCAAGCAAGCTCGCTGCGTGATATGCTACAAAGATGAAAATATGCTCACACGGACTGCATTTAAGTGCCCCGAGTGCTCTCTTGCCTTGTGCATCCCGAGCAAGAAGCGGAAGGTCATTTGTTGGACTCGACATCGCGACATGTCTGCCGCCGATCTTGCCGAGTTTGGAGTCACCCGCGCGGACACGGCGCAAATGAATGCGCTCACAACCACCGCACCTTGAATGCTTAACCTTTTGGTCAGCTTATGCAGTAAAGTGGGACCTACTAGTTGCTTCTCCGCAGTGCGCGGTTGACCTTTGTGTTGGAGATGATGTTTTCATACGGCGGTGTTCCTAATAGATTTTTTCTCACTTACGCCGCCGCCGAAATTTTCTAAGACGCATGTAATAAATGAGGGCTAAATCAAAAATTTTGACGTATGTGGTATTGGTATGTGGTTTGTTCCATGATACCACAAATTTGCCCGAGGCACTAATAACTCTGTACTACTATCCGGGGAAAATACGGCGATACATCTGCCGTGATGACAATAAAAGAGTCACAGAATATCGCTAAGATACAAGTACCATTTGGAGGAACTAGATTATGTCAGATACTAGCATCTATACAAATGGGCTAGGAGATGACAACGATCCAGGTTTGGCGAGTCGGTTACGAGGTCATTGACAAGAATCTATAGCTCCACCACAAGGGTAAAGTGTAACACTTGTACCGAACGGTGGGACTTGGCTTGGGTATGAAGTTAAAATTGAAATTGAAATTGTTTACAACAATACTAGAATTAACCGGCTGCTATCTCTGGGCCCCCTGTGCTTTGCCAAATTAGATATCATGAGCGTGGGCTAGACCGTGAACTACTAGTCCCATCCTCTCTATTGGCCGTGACGATACCGTCTAAAACATACACGTTATTTTCTGATCTATACTTTTTTTTTCGGATACAGTTTAAAATAAAAAAGTGTCGCTAGTCTCCACGATACGCGGCTTGTTCAAGCCGCTGCGGGGATGCTGATCAGCGAGGCTGGTAAGCTTGAGTTGGTCGAGGCGAACATGCCTCACCTCGGGTACCGTGCGACTCCGGTCGTACCGGAGCTAGGGAGAAAGGCATGTGAAAAAACCCCTAGCTCAGATCTTCGTCGGTCCCGTCTCGATCCCTGCTCATCCCCGCCCGAGGTAGTAGTTACTCCTCCCGACGCACTTCGCCACCTTCCCGAGTTTTCTCTCCTCCTTCGGGGGCTGGGGAGACAAAATAGCTAAGTTGCAGACGGTGTCTGGTTGGCTCTCCTGCCCCCGTACTAGATGTTCTCATGTCCCCTGTCCACGATTTGTTTGTTTCCAACACCCATTTGATCGCGCTATGGCCGGCCGAACCCTCCCCCGGTGGTTTACGTTGTTAGGTGGCCGCCTTTATGAGGATTGTGCCGTTACGATAACCCTAGGCATACTACCTGAGGCAGCATGTCGATAACCGGGTACCGACTTGGGGAGGGGTGGGTCGGACACATGGATCTAGTCGCCGAACCACAAAAGATGTTAGGTACGGGAATATTTGTCCAAAAACCCCCCGTACCGGGGTTTTCCGGCGGCGGGTGATCTTAAGGACCGCCGCCGCCAGACCGTGCCGCTCCTCCGACTGCGACCCACCTCCGTCTTCCGTAGCTTCAGGCCTCGCCCCCAGGGTAGACTTTAAACTCTCGCTAGCGAGCGCCGTGCCCTAGCGTTGCATACATGTTGTCCCCGGCCAACTCCAACACCCTCGTGCCACCGCGCATCCGTGCGTACCCTTCTTCGCCAAAAACAATCCTTAGACATCGTTTCCGCCGTGACGGGAGAGTGCATGTGAGTATGTAGTTGCTGGAAAAACATATCGGACAGGCTGAGCGGGAGATCCCTGTGTTGGTGTACGAATATTATGTTTTTCCAAAACCCCCCGTACATGGCTTCCCGATAGCTGGTGATCACGCGGATCGCAGCTGTCGGTACCTCGTTAAGCCCCCTACCATGCCAAGCGTGGCACGGCTACGGGGTTACCTGCGCCCACCGCGGGGAGGTAGAGGTAGGTGCCGACGGGCCTACGAGCGCACCCCCCTCCGGGGCTGCCGCCGCTGCGCCGCCGCCGGGCGCCCCACAACGCTCACCTAACTTAGCGAGGAGTTTACCTCTCCCAGGGCGAAAGGGGTGAGTGTTGTTATCAATACTTACCGGTCATTTGCTATCAAACAACTATTGTAAGCTAGTCTCGATGTAAAAAAGAAATGGAAATTAGGAATTGATCACAACATGTGCCGGAAAACTGGACCGACTGCTGTCTCTCGGGCCACTCTTCTTTGCCATTCAAGACTTATTAGCAAGTTGGGCCCGGGTCTCTTCGACTAGGTACACCTATCGACACACCTATCTGCAATGTGTGTCGATGTTCCTCGGGAGTAAAAAAACTGTAAGCAAAAGCAGTAATTGCCACAGTACCCCCGCCTAAGCAGTAATAACGTAATAATTTTGAAATCAAGAAAAACAGGTCTAAAATTAAATCCACTTGTCGAGAAATGAAAAACTAAACTGCTGCTCGACCTTCACGATGCACGGCCCGCTCCCACCGAACCGGGGTGCCGACCGGCCTAGGCCGGTCGGCGTTCGGGAGGGACGACGGGCCAGCCTAATCCAGCTCCCGCGTGACTTTGGTCTTGCCGCAGGTAGGATGGGAAAGGCTAGCAAAAAACCCCTCCTCGCGCGGTCGCTCGTCGATCCAGCCGCTCCATCCCATAACCCCGCCCCAAGGTCTTGCCGCGTCCACCGACGCGGCGGTCCTCCTTGTCGAGGTCCCCCGTCACCTCGAGGACATGTGGGGGGGACCGAGACACACAGACATAGAAAAAATGGGCGCTCTTGCCTCCGCGTCTGAATTTTCCCCGCTCATTTCCCCGGTTTTTCCTCTGTCTGGTACCCGGATACCTGTCGATTTTCTGGCTTGTGGCCGTACCCTCCCCCCTCTGATCGCGCGTCCACCGATAAGCCTGTTCTTGAGCGGGGGCCTCCGCGCTCACCCGGGCCCACGCTCAAGGAATCCTATGATTATGAAGGTCTGTCGGGGTAGTGGGTGTCGAAGAGGGGGGGGGGGAGGGGCATGTCACCGTAGCCGGATCCGGCGGGCCGCGGGCGCCCGGATTTAAACAAAACCCTCCGTGCCGGGTTTTCCAGCGGGGCCGACCCAGAGGATCGTCGCCGCCATATCGTGTCGCTCCACCCGTCGCGACCGTCCTCCGTGCCGCCCCATCGAACTCCCCCCCCCGGGAGATGACGCTTGACGACGTAGCGGCTCGCTAGTGAGCGCCCTACCCCGGTGCTGCTCCCCAACTAGCTCGACGACGAGTACGGACATTATTTTTGTTTCCGATAAAAACACTCCGTACATGGCTTTCCGGCGGCGGCTGATCATGAGGATCGCCGCCGCCTCATATAGTCGCTCCTCCGTATGCGACTGGCCACCGGCCTGTGCCATGTCTTGCCTCACCCCTCGGCAAGGTTCGACAAGCACAGGGCAGGTCGACGGCTAGCGAGCGCCCTTTCATGGCGCTGCTTCCCGGCTGGCCACCACCAGCTCCAACACCCGCCTCCCACCGCTGATCCGGCCGTACCCTCCTCGCCATCAAACGCTGCCGTAGTATACGCCCCACCCCTCAAAGTAAGGTTGTATTCATGAGTATTTGTATGCGAAAAGACATATCGGACGGGCCGAGCAGCAGATCTTGGTGCCGGTATTCGCACAGATTTTTTTTTTTTCAAAAGCCCTATGTACATGGCTTTCCCCGACAGCTGTTGATCCTGCGGATCGACTTGTCGGCCCTCTTAGCCCCCTATCGTGCCAAGCATTGCACGGCTACGGGGTTTCCAGCGCCCACCACGGGGAGGTGAGGGGATGCCGACGGGCATGCGAGCGCACCCCCCTCCGGGGCCGCCGCCGCTTCGCCGCCGGCTGGCGCCGTCTCGATGTATTTAGTACATGCCTTGACCAGGCACAACTGTACATTAGACATTGGTCAAGTGTGTCGATACGGAGTTGTCGCTAGCCTTCAACTCCCCACTTCCTTTGTCCCGACACCACGCCTCATGCCAGTTGTCAATGTGACTGTCCCTTAGTGTGACTGTGACTGTAACTGAGTATACTATAGTTACCTTCCATACTGAACGTGTTTTCACAATTCTAAAGGGAGTCAACACGAGCGCCCGTCTATGATTGTGCGTGCCTTCACGCTCCTAACGGCCTTGTTGGCTTTGCTTCTTTCTCGCTTGTCGCTCTCACGCGTGGGCTAATTCACCCGGGGACAGTTTTCCCGCTACATGCTAGAATAGTAAATCACGCAGTACAATTGAATTTTTGAACCGCTTTTTATCATCGGCAACTCGCCGGTAGCGGCACGTTCATGTGAGCGCATGTCGCTACACCTACCCGGCCTGAGACACACGCTACAAGCGCTAAACCTTCGATCAAGATGGCACCTTCCTCGACGCAAGCTAGGACGACGTCCAGACCTCGGCTACCTTGAGGGGGGGTGTTAGCACTAGCATCTCATTGCCTAGTGCTGATGTACAAGGTAGCTATTTGTCATCCTAGTACTTAGTGATATGATATTAGTTGTACTCTATTCCCTATTTGTGGCGGTCGGCCGGCCCTGCCGGTGCCTTCGCCGGCCGCCATCTCACTCCCTCACTCCGGGGGACTGAAATCAAAATACGGAAAGCTGCCCCTTGCGGTGTATATAGTTTGTTGTGGCTATGGATCTCATGACCTTGGATAGCTAGGCTCGGTTGGGAAGAGGTGACCTATGCCCGTTGTTCAACAGGCCTTGTGACAACCATTCTATCGCTCACGGGGAGGCAAAGACCGAAGCGAAGACGGCCGGCGTTGCTCATTCGAGCTACCGACTACGGCTAGGGATCAAGTGAATTTTGTCGATGTTGATGGTAATGATATTTTGCAACGTCGATGTTGATGGTATTGATATCTTGGATTGTCGATGTCGTTGGCGTTGATAGTTTGAGATGCTGATATCGATGGCAATTTAAGCCGATATTATCTCTCCGATGTATCGATACTTGGGACGATATATCGATACATCGGGCTTAAATAATCAATATTACGATTGTAATGATAATTGATGGCATTGATGCGAGCAATACTGCCATCGTATCGATGTCGATGTCGCCACTAGTCACATCGCTTGCACTATCACAAGGTGATGATGATACTATCGACGATGCATCGATGGCTGATCTCTAGCCTTACTACCGACCCATCCTTGTGATATGGTTCAGCAGTACTTTAGAAGTATTGTTGTGAGATCCCCGCGGTAGGCAAGATAATGGACACATCCGTACGTTGTACTCCGAGGGAGTCTTGGTCTTACTACCTAGCCAACAGTGGATGCACTGCGGGAGCCCGTTGCTCGGGCAATACGGGGGTATAGATATGAGATATATCCCCATTTGGCACCGAGTTTTCGGCGCGGTACTTCGTTACGGCGTTCGTCTCCGGACACGGAGGTGCGGGTTCGATTCCCGGTGATGGCACTTTCGGATAAGGCTCAAGAAGTAAAGTTGATTTTATTACGGTGTTTAGTGATGGTAGCAGACGTCTATTATTGGGAGGGTCAACAGTTTGTAGATGGGGGCGCGAAACTCGCCGTTATGGAGGTCGATCGTCATGCCGAGGTGGTCGCCCACCTGCGTGGGTTCCCACATGCCTTTCTTGAGGTTGCGTCGGAGGCCGAGTCGGTGAAGCAACGCATCGACGCGGTTGCGTAGGACTAATGCTGCTTCGCGTTAGTGGGCCATGAACATGAAGTCGTATATGTAGGGTAGTAGTCGAGTTCCACGCCAACGGATGTGGCCCAAGAATCTTCTTATGGGCTTGTGAGGTGTGGTCATCCTTGCGATCGGGGTCGCAGCATGACGCCGGAGGTAGTTGGTGAACGATTGCGTTAGCTTGCATTAGTAGTAGGCGGACCTTGACAAACCCAATGGGAAGGCACTCTAGGCGCTAGAGTTCGCCCCATAAGTTGACATTGAAGAAGTCCCGGTCTTCCTCTTTGGTGCCGAGGGTGTAGTAGCCGTTTGCGAGGTCTATGGAGGCGAAGTAGTCACCGGGGCGGGACAAATGGCGGGGGTGCTGGGTGTTTTACATGACACGTTGAACTCCGCGAAGAATAGAAGTTGAAATTGAAATAGTTTACAACAATGCCAGAATTAACCGGTTACTATCTCTGTGCCCTTCTTGCTCTGCAATTGGGGGGACTCATGTAATAGGGACTAGACCGTGATGCACTAATTCCGACCTCTCCATTGGCAGTAGCGATACCGTATTAAACATACACGTACACGTGTATTTACTATTTTCTGAATCTATATGTGATTTTTTTGCATAGAATAATATGAAAAAAAAAAGTGTCGCTAGTCTCCACGATGTTCCGCTTGCTCCAACCGCGGTAGGGACGCTTATTAGTAAGGCTGGTCAACTTGTGTTGGTCAAGGCGGACATGCCTCACCTCTGCTCCTTGCGACTCCGGTCGTGCCGGAGATAGGGAGGAAAGGCATGCCAAAAACCCCTCGCTCATGTCGTCGACGGTCCCTTCTCGATCCTCGCACATTCCCGTCCGAGATAATAGTTGCTCCTCCAGTCGTAGCTCGCCACCAAGCCGAGTCTTCTCTCCTCCCTCGGGGTATGGGAAGACAAAATAAATAGGCCGCATACGGTGTTCGGCTGGCTCTCTTGCCCCCATGTCCCATGTCCTTGCTCCGTCTGTTTCCAACACCCATCTGATCGCGTTGTGGCAGTCCGTACCCTCCGCCGGTGGTTTACCTTGTTAGGGGGCCGCCTTTATGAGCAGTGTGCCGTTACGATAACCCTAGGCACACTGCCTAATGCAGCATGTCAACAACCGGGTACCGATTAGGGGAGGGGTTGGTTGGACATATGGATCGAGTCGCTTGCCTCAAATGATGATGGGTACGGAATTATTTTCTAGAAAGCCCCCGTACCGGGATTTTCCGGCGGCGGATGATCATGAGGACCTCCACCATCGGATAAAGCCTCCGCATCAAACATCGATGTAGTCATGGGATCATGATGCGTTTGCCGCATCATCCTCATCAATGCGTCCATGAATTAGTGCCCAGTTTAAGCATTGCGTCCACGAATGAGTGCCCAATTTAATCAATGCGTCCATGAATCAATGCCCAATTTAATCAATGCGTCCATGAATTAGTAACCTATTTAATCAATGCATCCATGAATTAGTGCCCCATTTAATCAATGCGTCCATGAATTAGTGCCCCAATTAATCAATGCGTCCACGAATTAGTGCCCTACATAATCAATGCGTCCATGAATTAGTGCCACATTTAATCAATGCACAACGAATTAGTTGTACATTTACGGAACATATCGCCCGCATCGATGCATCTTGTATTTTATAGTTTTCTAATATTGCCACGTTATTACATTTGTTTCCAATACGACCATGTACATGTACGTGGTACGGAGACGGCTATGAGGAAATGAAATTGACGACGACATGTTTCAAATATTGACTCCCGCCGTACCGGTAGCCGTCACGCACATAGCGACATCTAGGACACGTGTTTACCGGCAAAATCGACGATAAGGAATGGGAGTTGCGTCGACAAACGTGATCTGTGGTCGACAAGCGTTGCCGTAACGTCCGCCATATCCATCAGAGAACGTGGACTCTGAAATGCCTTGCACACTTTTGCTTGCGCCGTGCGATGTGAGCCGATTTCAAATTGACGGTCGATATTGAATTATATTTGATTCAAGATTGTTTGCGTGTTATCCCCGACTCCAAAAGTTCGTCCGCAAAATGTACTAACCTCGCCGAATTTATCACTATAAAAACAAATGAACAACCATCCGTGCAAACCATTATCACCCCGCGCCCCCCCCCCCCCCGCCAACACTCCCTACCGGTCGTACCGCGGTTTAAAAAAGCTGCGAATGTGCTTTGGCATTGCCGCCACCAACATGAATTGCCTTCACGGCGGTCAGTTAAACTCCAAGCTAAACCCGAAGACATGGTGCGCATCCCTATTAACGGCCACTTCGATGCTCACGCGTTAAGGCCTCCTACATTTTTGAAGTTATGTTGTTTGAGGGTTTCCGTTTGGGGGGCCCGCAGTACGAAATAAGAAGGGAAGGTCTACCGACCGGGAACGGTACATTCGAGGATGCTCCCCACCTACAAGATGCGGCAAGCCAAGCCGCCATACAGGCCCAGCAGAATTAATACTCCTAAGTGGACGAGCACTGAAATATGGAAGATTTCGAGATGCAGCGGGCGATCTTGCTACCAATGCTGCTCCGCAGCCGTTGACTACCCTTCCGAAGTCCAACGCTCCAGTCGGCGACTGCGGGTCGCTATCCGGCGCTCCCATCATCGTCAACGCATACGCAGGCGGGATCGAAGAGGTGAAGCTAGCCCGTATTCCGCATGCTTTATCCCATTTTAGGCGTAATGATTATTAGACGGCTAAAGGAGCAAGAAGGGTCGCAGAGTGATAGTATTGCCACCATCCTGTTAGACTTCAGCACCACCAACCTAATGTACCGTCGTCTTTGACTACTTAGCTCACGACGCTTAAAAATCGCGGTGGGCGGCCACGTTTTGTGTTCCTTTCTACGTTTTGCCAATCCTTTCCGTCGTCTTATTCTATGCATTCGCCGTCTATCCGACGTTCCGTGTCGTTTGACATTACACCCTCGTCCCCGTATACGTCTTGTCGCGTCGTATGCGCCCGTCAACAATGTCTGCGTGCTGCTTTTCTGTATTTGGTTGCATAGGAGAGAAATCCAACAAGCGTCAAGCATGTAGCTAAGGTCGACACCTCGTATTAGGCCACAGCTCGCTGAGCATCGCAACCGCCTTAACCATATGTGTACGAAGTGGTTAGCGAAGGCGAATAGGACGTATTCTCTACCCGAAAGGGACACACCTCATATGTCCTATGTCGCTGCACGTACCGTTAGCAGAGGCCGTTACGCTTGGGGTGCCATAGTATAAAGGATGTGCATGCGTTGGCTATCGAACCACTGACTGTTATTATGGCGACTTGTTTTGTCCCGCCATGAATCTGTTTCCGGAACATTTTTTTGTCTTTTAAACCATTTCTCATCTTGTGCAGGACTCAATTGCCTTCAATAAGAAGGAATTTTGTGTCGGGCCCTGCATAGCAACCGATATTTGGGAAGAAACCAGCCCACTTGTAGGCGTGATGGGCTGTTGGGTCTTTAATTGTTTTGTGCTACATGAAAAACTGGTGATGAGCATGCAGCGATGCAAGGCCGCACAGAAATGTTTTTTTCAATTTAGTGCGGATTTAAATTATGTACATGCTGAAAATACAAGTAGCTGATAATTTTGCACTCGCCCTTATTGATGGACAGATCGAAAAGACATTTATGTGCAGCTTTGGTATGCATTTTGTGTTACGTCGATATTTTGCAACATGCACACACACACACACACACACACACACACACACACACACACACACACACACACTCATTCAATTCTGATCGTATGTATTCGAAATACATCACATTACCACCAACCATGACAGCCACATCCGCACCGCCACTTGACTATCCAATACATCAATTACGCTCAACCAACTGATGTAAATTACTGACACCGCACAGACTTTGAAATGTGATTACAACGCAGAGGATGAGGCTCACGTGAACAAGTGTCTACGAAGGGTTCTCAAGAAGCGTCTCGTGGTGTTTCAGAATTTAGCATAGAAGGTGTATTAGACGATTTGGATAATTAATAGAGGTTGTAAGAGAATATGTCGTGGTTTGCCGCATTACAATTCGGGGTGCACAATCTGCACAATTTCAGATTACATTTCAGAACATGTACATGCATCCTATAATTATCCACACCTCTATCTTTATTGTACGTACACTCCGCACACACGTTTTGTCTCTTTTGCAAACAAGATAATTTGATTTACATTCTAAGGCTAGGGATCAAGTGAATTTTGTCGATGTTGATGGTAATGATATTTTGCAACGTCGATGTTGATGGTATTGATATCTTGGATTTTCGATGTTGATGGCGTTGATTGTTTGAGATGCTGACATCGATGGCAATTTAAGCCAATACTATTGCCGATGCATCGATACTTGGGACGATATATCGATACATCGGGCCTAAATAATCAGTATTTTACAATTGTTTTGATAATTGATGGCATTGATGCGAGCACTACTGCCATCGTGTCGATGTCGATGTCGCAACCAATCACATCGATGGCACTATCACAAGGTGATGATGATACTATCGAGGATGCATCGATGGCTGATCCCTAGGCTTATTACATTCCCAATGATCCCAATTGAGCGGCTAGTCGGCGGGTCACTCCGTTGCAGCCATGACAACCTGGAGAGGGTTAAACTCATAACATGGACAGGGTTATACTCGTGGGCGGGCCAGTCTAGGCGGCCGTTGTCAGCAAGAGAAGGAGAGAACAAAAAAGGGTCAAAACTTTGACAAAGTTGTATGGGACGTCCCATACAATATCTGACTCACTATAATTTCTAGACAAACTCATGTGAATAGAAAAATCCACCCAGAATTAAAATTTGCCAACATACCGATACGCAGGATGCATCAATGCAGTCGCCCCGCATCTCTTGCATCAATGCGCCCATGAATTAGTGCCCAATTCAATCAATGCATCCACGAATTAATACCCCAATTAATCAATGCATCCATGAACTAGTGCCCCATTTAATCAATGCGTCCATGAGTTAGTACACCACCTAATCAATGCATCCATGAATTAGTGCCCCATTTAATCAATGCGTCCATGAATAATGAGTGCCCTATATATAATCAATGCGTCCATAAACTAGCAGTTGAATTAAAATCTTGATGCATTGCAGTTGATGCTTGATCTTTATTTTTTGGGGCGATGCGAAGGCTCACATCGGATCGTGCCGCTTCTCCGGCTGCGACCCTCCTCTACTCTCCGTAGCCGTCACTCTCACCCCCAGGGGAGACTTAAAACTCACAAAGCTATCATGTGATAGCGAGCGCCATACTATGGTGCTACTTCCCGGATGTCCGCCGCCGTCTCCGATACCCTCGTTCCAATGCGCTGCTCCGTCTGTACCCTTTCTCGCCAAAAAAACATTTCGCAGTCGTCGTTCCCGCCTTGACGGCAGAGTATCTGTGAGTATTGGGTCGCGAAAAACATATGGAACAAGCCGAGCGTGAGATCCCTATGCCGGTGTACGGATATTATATTTTTTCCAAGACCTTCCGTACAAGGCTTCCCGACAGTTGGTGATCCCGCGATTGCAGCTGCCGGGACCTCGTTCAGCCCCCTACCGTGCCATTCCTGGCACGGCTACGGGATTACCATCGCCCAACGCGTGGAGGTAGAGGTAGGTGCCGACGGGCCTGCGAGCGCACCCCCTCTTGGCCCGCCGTTGCTGCGCCGCCGGCGGGCGCTTGAACTCCGCGCAATAGCTGCTGAGTTCGCGTAAGTCGATTATCAAGCGCAACTTGTTGACGCCGGGCTTGGGGACGAGAAACATGCGGGAGACATAGCGGGTGTTGTAAGCGCGCTCCTAGGCTCCGCACGCTTCGAACCGGGGATATTCTATAGCTAGGAAGTCGAGCTACGGCTAGGTAGTGTCCTTCATGGAGACTCCGTGGTTGAAGGGTTTGGGACGAAGGCTTTTTTGAATTTGACCCGCACGCAATGGCGGATCCAACTCCCGACTTGACCGCTCGCGCCGATATGTTCCCACCCCCGCCATCTTTGCCGCACGCGGTGACCGATGTAGTTGGATGACGGGGAGCAAAAATCGGTGCGGCGGGCCACACCATCACGTCTTCGTTGGTGGCTTGGTCCCGTCGTTGGGCTTAGTATCGGTAGCATAGGTTGTTGCCGCTGTTGCAGCGGCCTTGCGTTTGTCGGCTTCCGCCTTCTTGGCCTTAACGTCATGCCCGGTCGACGAACGCTTGGCATGGTTCATCCAGTGGGCCGGAGACTGCGGTAGGGCGTGGGCGGCAGCAACACTCGTGGGCGAGTTCGGCGAACACTCAGTCCGAATTCGAGCTCGTTTGTCCGCCCTTGATGAGGTGGAGGAAGCCCACTCGAGTACGGGCGGCCTCCTCCGTCGCTGCGTGGGTGCGATGACCCGCTCGGATGAGGGCAATGGCTGCCGTGCGTTGCGTCGATAACGGAGGGCCGGGTGACACCGCGTCCATACCTTCGCTAATTGCCGCGTTGGTGCAGCTGTCGATGAAGGCATTACAGCCTATGTGGAGGTACACGTCGTACCACGCTTGGGACCTCTTGTTGTTTAGAAAACGCGCCGTGTCCTTCGTTAGCGTCCACATGCGGGGCTCGTCAATGTCGCGTGGGGGGTGTTCCATGCCGGCAGGAATGACTTTTCCGTGCGCGGTGAAGTCGACTAACTCGGGCTCGAGAAGCTCGGGGTCGTCATTCAACGGATCAAAAAGTAGCTCTTGGGCCGCCTTACCACCCTTAGACGCAATGCCCGCGTAAATGGGGGATGGGCTTGTTAATCCATGTACACACGGAATGGCATGAAGGGGGATAGAACCGCCGCTTCCCGGAACGGAGGTGTACGCCTTATCCAAGTACCGCCAAAAGTCGGTACCCGATAGGAACATATTATGTATATGAACCCATCGCATCGCATCGCGACTGAGCGGCGAACACCTATAGCGAACACCTATAGGTGGAGGGCCAAGACTCCCCCGGAGTCTAGCGTACACATGTGTCCATTAGAAGCCCTACGGAGGGATATGTAAACAGGGCTGCTATTGTTTCGTGGGCACTGTTGGGCATGTTAAACGTTGAAGTTGTGCAGGTAAAGCGTGTTAGACGCCAGAACCTCCTCAGAAATCCGGAGGTCGAGGGCCGAAACTGGAATTTCAATATGTTCGGTAGTACGTTATTCACTTGCAAAGGGTAGAGCGTCGACTCCATGAGCAAAGGTAGACAACTCATGCATCATGTCGCTAAACGGCGACTAAGAACGTGGGGAAGTCTCTCGTGACGCTCGAGTGCGCATGATATGATGTAAAATGGCACCTTGCTCGACTACGAGTGTTGAGACTGCAACTGTGCGAGCCACGTGGGCGAGCGCAAAGCAAAGAGTGTCAGTACTCGGGGGTTGCATAGGCTTAAGGGTTGCCGGTAGGTAGTGTCGATGGAGGCAGGGCTTGGGGCGTTGGGCGAGGCGCCCCACCCTTCCCCCCCCCAACCCCCCCCACCCCGTAGTCATCGAGGGTTACCTCGAGGTTAGGGTTAGACGCACCGCTTTTACGATTAACCACTGCGGTGTGCGTTTTATCGCACATGTAAGTAAGTTCTGCAAGCCTTTAGATTTTCATAATAGAATTTGACTATTTTATATATTTACCCGAGGGCACGGCCGCCGCTGCCGCCGCTGCTGCTGTTGCGGCCTTTCGCTTGTCGGCGGCTACCTTCTTGGCCTTGGCGTCTTGTCCGGGTGGCTTGTCCGGCGTGACTCTCGCGAACGCTGCTCAAGCAGCTGCTTTGCTGGCGGCATGTAGGCTGACTTCGAGCATCCGATCGACGAACGCTTGGCGTAGCTTGTCCAGTGCGCTCGAGACCGCAGTAGGGCGCGGGCGGCAGAAACGTTCGTGGGCCAGTTCGGCGAACAATCGGTCCGAATCCGAGCTAGTTTGTCCGCCCTTGGAGAGGCGGAGGAAGCCCTGTCGAGTACGGGCGGTCTCCTCCGTCGCTGTGTGGGTGCGATGACCCGCTCGGATGAGGGCAACGGCCGCCGCCTGCTCCGCTGGTAGAGGAGGTGCGGTTGACAGCGTGTCCAAAGCCGCGTTGATTGCCGCGTTGGCGCAACTGTCGGAGAAGGCATAGCACCCGATGTGGAGGTACTCGTCGTACCCCGCTTGAGATTTTCTGTCGTTGAGGAAGCGGGCCGTGTCGTCCGTTAGCGTCCAAAGACGAGGTTCGTCGATGTCGCGGGGGGGTCGCTCCAAACCGGCAAGAATGATTTTACCGTAGGCGGCAAAATCGACGAACTCCGGCTCGTGGAGCTCCGGGTCGTTGTCATATCCTAGCCATTTAGCTGAGTGCTCGTATCTGACATTATTTATTTCCTCTAAATGGTACCTGTATCTTAGCGATTCAGTGACTCTTTTATTGTCATCACGGCAGTACAACTGTATCGCCGTATTTTCCCTCGACAGTACAGAGTTACTAGCAGTATCTCTTCTCGATAGTTCTTTTCTATATAGTTCAAAGAGCTTGTGTGATAAGGCTAGATAGACGGTAAAGGTAATACCTTCAGTCAATCTTTATCACTAGTTATAGTTTGGTTTAGTTAGCAGACAGCAAAAGCTACAGGTTCTAAGGCTGTTTCTAGAACACCTGAGGTGTGGATATTTAAGACGAGGACTTACTGGTAGAGGAGAAGACCGGTACATAATAGAATTACGCCACACCATGATTGCAAGAAACCATGTTCCTAAGACAATCTTAGTAATTCTCTCTACGTTGTACAGTGGGGCTGGGCGCCGGTGGTTCTCACCGAGTTATTCTTATGAAACTCCCCACGCTACGGCTTAGCACCCGTTAGTATTTTGTGCTCCCGTCTTTCTCAGCAAGGCAAGCTTTCAGCCTGCGCCGAATTGACTCGCTCTTGAATCCCGTGGTGCCCGTTGTGACGAGCAAGTTGGCCTTGCCCCATTCATTTGCTGCGGCGTAGACCTACGCGCAAGCCTCCCCCAGCGAGCTTTGTCATAAACGCCCCCCGTGCCTTCTTAAGTACGCACCCACTTGCGAACCGCCGACACGCTTGTACCGTGCTGCTGGGCTACTTAGGTGAAATTGCCCACGTCGTTGAAGTCCCACACAAGTTGCAGTCGCCACGCTTGAGTGGGTGGTGTGGGCCCCATACTGGTTTTGGAGCCGCGACGCGGTTGAGGTCCAGCGTGGTGTGCGCAGTTGGGCGAAATCCCACCTCCAACCGATTTTTTGTATTCAGACGTGAACGCTCATATCATCGCTGCTTTGTCCCCGGCCAATACTAGCGAATTCGAAGCGGTTTAGAAATCGCCCACACTCTTCCCATAAAGTCCGTTACTAGTGAAATAGGGCCTTTCGCGTAGGGCGGGTGTTTACCATGTAGGGTTTCTAGGGTTTAACTGTACTTAGCTCGTTGAAAAGGCGGGCCGAAACTTGTGTTAACGGTAAGGCTAAGGGGGAAGCGGGGCACAAATGGGGCCCGTCACGGCTACGATATGACGTATTAGGGTTTGCGGCCCAACCCCGATTTCGGTGTATACCCTGATTCGGGCGCCCCGGAATTCGTAAAAAATCCCGAAATGGGCGACACAACATGCGGTTTTTATGATCTCAGCATGTTGTCCGCAAACATGGGAGCACGTGGGTGTGACGGCATGTGCCGTTAATGTGCTTGACGTGGGTGGGCTCGGGGCCGGAAGACCACAGCTTGGGAGGCTTAAAAAAGCCTAACTTCGCCGTACAATGTCCGATTCGAGCAAACTAAGTTGCAAGTGGGAGCCCTTCCCCCAAGGAAATATAAGTTTTCAACTTAATGTACGCCTATCGGCCGGTTTTCGCGTCAAATTCGCCGTCCGATGTCATCCAAGCCCTCGTGCAGCCAAATAAAGCTTTTAGGGTTTCAAAATCTGCCACATTCGCGCGGGGCTAGCAACCCCTAGACAGGTGGTACCCGCATGCCCGCTCCGCTAATACGCTCAACAGTCAGCGCTCTATATTTCTTCTATTCACGGGGTTGCCCATTTCATGCCCCATGATGGCATGGTGCCGTGCCCTTTGCCGCCGGCCTGATGAAGGCCCGTGCTACGGTACTTTGAGAGCTCCTCGCCATTTTTCACCCCGGCGATGCGCAAGTTTCTAAGGCCAACGATCCGCGCGCAAGGGTGATTACACTCCAAATCAACTGCCCCTCAAGCCTAATAGGCCCCCAGCCCGTGCTCCTTGGTGGTATTTCCGGGCACGTGGCAAGAAAAACCAGCGCACACGACATGCCATTCTCGGTGTCGCCGCTTTGTAGACGGCCGGGTGCAACACAGTCGGCGGATACTAGTGCAATTGTGCAAACATGCTGAGAACCCAGTGTCGAGTAGTCTCCCGGCTTGTCGCGACACTACGTGTGCCGAGCCACGCATAGAGGCGTGCATAACCTGCACATGCACGAATTTCGGCCCGAAAAATATGGGCCGAAAATCCAACGTGGGTGCCCACAATAATTGGGGCGTGCCGGTAAAGGTGCTCACGTCAGTGAACAACGCGCCGTGGTGTGCTGTTCGCAAATCATTATTCTACCCCCCAATCGAGTTGCATGGCCATCGCGGCAGTGCGTGGCGGGTAATTAAATACGTGCCGCTAGTAACGGACTTTATGGGAAGAGTGTATAATTAGATCCAGAGATTAGGTTCTACTATTAGTATAAGGTTGCCAACTTAGCCTAACCAAAGTAGCACCTCACACGTGGTTTCGGAGCCTCAGAACAGCTAGACGAGACGAAGATGTCTAACCGAACAGGAGAGAGACTACCAGAGGAAGTTGATGGTCGACCAGAGGGGGCGCCCTCTGGGCCGACACAGCCGACGTCAACAGATTGTGGAAGACAGACAGTGCGAGAAGGATCGAGTCCCACGATGGAGCCTATGTCGGTACATGTCACCGAGATGCTACAACGACTAAGTAACCGAGTTGACACTTTTTCGACTAAGCTATCTCAACTGCGTGACCACGTCGACAACGGTTTCAGACATTTTGAAGCACGAGTGAACAGAAGCCGAGAAACGGAGAATTTTCTTCGAGGAGAACAATTGAGATCGGAGAGGACGCGAGAGATGCCAAGCATGATGCCGGACGATGTCAAACCAGCCAAGATCAAGAGCATCGCTACGACTAACATCGAAGAGCTGAAAAACTGGTTCCGACATGCACGAGGGTATCTACGGTATCACAGCGTTAACCTTGAAGAGCAAAGAGGAGTGTACTAGGTATCTGGCTTTCTGGAAGGACCACTATCGAAGTGGTGGTACTCCCAAGTTGCTCAGACTTGAGATGAAGTCGGTGGAGGATTTTCCGGAGTTTCTGAGATGGAGAAATCCTTAATTCAGGAATTCTGCGGAAGAACACCGGCGGAACAAGCGAGATTGACTTTGGATAAAGCACGACAGAAAACCACGGTCCTGACGTATGCAAACTATTTTCGAGAACAATTATTGGAGCTTCCTCACCGTCATGATGAAGATAACGTACATGATTTCCAGCGCGGTTTGAGACCCTCGATTCATAAGGAGGTTGCCCTAAAAACCCTAAGACCCTACACGACGCGATTCAAGCAGCTCTGCGAGCGGAGGCAGCGGAGACCGAGATTGAGACGACCCAACGTTCGACAGGCCGACTGAACGCCATCGAAGAAGACAGCGACTTTTCAGAGGCAGCGGAGGAGATCGACAATGAGTCGGAGGAAGATTCGCATGGCGCGACCGAAGAAAAGCTGCGGGAGCTGTACGAGATTATACGCCTCACCCAAGAGGAGGTCGACAGATTTAAGAAGGAGGGCAAGTGCTTCATTTGCCACAAGAAGGGACACATCGCTATCGACTGCCCAGACAGAAAGAACAAGAAGAACGACAGAACGAAGAAATCCCGGCCGGGAAAGTGAGACATGAGTCGGCAGCTCCCGGCAAGCTGCAGGATGAGGTTTCGTCTCCTACAGCGACTCAAGAAGAGACCAAAACAAAAGAAGTATGAAACCCGTTACCTCAAACGACATTGAGGCCAGTCTTTAGGAGCAAGGACTTTAGCGACAAGATGATGAATAGGGAGTATTTCCTGAAGTACTCTCAGACCTACGGACCTTTCGACTTAGATGGAGCTAATGACGGCCTTAATTCTCAAGTGGCGGAGGATTTTTGCTGTCCGGCGCGCCCATTTCAGGAGAGAGATTTACAGAAGTACCGGAGAATTTGGCTAAATGCGCCATTTAATGAATTAGAAGATTTTTGGGCCATTATTTGCGGAGTAAACTGCTTCATCCCCATCCACATTGCGATCAAGAGTACTGTACGAACTACACGACGCACCGACCGCGGGACACCCTGGTATTATTCGACTATTGGCAGCAGTGACCCGGACGTTTTGGTGGCCTAACATGAAGCGGACAGTACAACACTATGTACGCAGCTGTGTTACATGTCAACGCAACAAGGCAGCGCGACACAAGCCTTATGGACTCCTTCAATCGCATGAGGTACCGACCAGGCCCTTTGAGCATGTATCGCTTGACATGATTACGGACCTTCCTGAGTGCGATGGGTATGATGATGTGGTGGTATTCGTCTGTATGCTTACGAAACGGACGATTGTCGAGCCAATTACGAAAAAGATTACTGCGGAACAATTAGCAAAAGTTATGCACCGCGCTGTTTTTCGGCATTTTGGCTTACCACGGAAATTAATATCCGATCGAGATCCCCGGTTTATGAGCGATTTCTGGCAAACCATGTTTAGGGCTGCTGGCACCAAGCTTAATATCTCTACGAGCTATCATCCCCAGACAGATGGCCAAACCGAACGAGTAAACCAGACATGAGAGCAAGTCATACGATGCTATGTGCACCCCTTGCACGACGACTGGGTTCAACACCTTACCAACGTGGAGTTCGCGATCAACGCAGCGGTTTCTACGTCAACGACTATGTCTCCATTTAAGGCGACGCTAGGATTCGAGCCGACATCTCCAACGACGGCTACATTTGAAGATAACGAGCCTTGCCGTACTTTACCGGAGCAAGTGAAGATACTGGTCGAGATGCACATATTTGCCCACGACTGCGTCAAAGCAGCCCATGCACACATGCAAGACGCTGCAAATCGGCACCGGATACCAGTACCTTTTACAGTTGGCGACAAGGTTAAGCTCAAGGCGACACATCTACGGTTTGTACAACGGCCATGTTCTAAACTACGCGACCGCTACATTGGACCGTTTCTCATTACGGAGGAAGTTTCCCCGGTTGCATTTCGGCTTAAGCTACCCCTTGGAGTACGGATTCACGATGTTGTACACGCCAATCTACTGGAAAGATGGAATTCAGAACCAGAACAGGCCAACAGTGCGCAGCCAATTCCGATTGTGCACGATGCGAAGCGATTTGAAGTCTACAAAATACTCGACGTGGTCTTTAACTCCAATGGCACGGGACTTTTGCTTAAGGTCCGCTGGGCAGCACCGTTCAACGTACCTAGCGAGGACACTTGGGAACCCATGCGGGGAGTCAACTACTTAAACATCTTTTCCGAATTCCTTCGAACAGATGTTTATCGAGATTTTTCTGGATTTCGAGATTTCGAGATTTCGAGATTTCGAGATTTCGCAATCGCTGGCCTACAAGAACCCCCAAGAAGCCAAGACCTTGAGTACTACACAGCGAGGACGCTGGTGCTTAAGGAGGGGAGAGTGTCATATCCTAGCCACTTAGCTAAGTGCTAGTATCTGACATTATTTATTTCCTCTAAATGGTACCTGTATCTTAGCGATATTCAGTGACTCTTTTATTGTCATCACGGCAGTACAACTGTATCGCCGGATTTTCCCTCGATAGTACAGAGTTACTAGCAGTATCTCTTCTAGATAGTTCTTTTCTATATAGTTCAAAGAGCTTGTGCGATAAGGTTAGATAGACGGTAAAGGTAACCTCAGTTAATCTTTATCACTAGTAATAGTTTGGTTTAGTTAGCAGACAGCACAAGCTACAAGTTCTAAGGCTGTTTGTAGAACACCTGAGGTGTGGATACTTAAGACGAGGACTTACTGGTAGAGGAGAAGACCGGTACAGAATACAATTACGCCACACCCAGATTGTAAGAAACCCTCTTCCTAAGACAATCTTACTAATTCTCTCTACGCTGTATAATTAGATCCAGAGATTAGGTTCTTCTATTAGTCTAAGTTTGCCAACTTAGCCTAACCAAAGTAGCACCTCACAGTCGTCGTTCAGCAGGTCGCCAGGCGGCTAAGGGGCTGCCTTACAACCCTCATTCGCAATGGTCGCGTCAGGGGGAATGGACTGTTGTTGATTCGGAAGCACGGTGGGGCCGGTCAATCGTTCGAGCTGGGCTAGTAAGGCGGTGTTAGACGCTTGAATCTGCTCAGCCAATCGGAGTTCGAGGGCCGACACCGCGGTTTGAATCTGTTCGGAAGTACAATGTTCAATTACAGAGGGGAGAGTGTCGACTCCGGGAGCGGAGGACGACGGCTCCGGTTGCATGTTGTTAGACGGCGACTTAGAACGTGGGGAAGTGTCTCGTGACGCTCGAGTGCGCATGAGACGATGTAAAACTAACACCATGCTCGACTACGAGAGTCGAGACTGCAGTTGCGCGAGCCAGATGGGCGAGCGCAAAGCAGAGAGTGCAAGTGCTCGGGGGTTGCACCGGCTTAAGGGGTAGCCGCTAGCTAGTGCTGCTGGGGGCATGGCATGGGGCGTTGCGCTAGGCGTTTCCTCAGTCCTCGAGGGTTACCTCGAGGACTGGGTGAGACGCGCCGCTTTTACAATAAAGCTTTACCGTTCAGGTTTGCGTTATGTCACATATGTAATTAAGTTTTGCAAACCTCTAGATTTAAAACAATCTGACTATATATTAAGCGTACGCAATACGCCCTACGTACCGGTACATGTATATACTATATACTTGATTTTTGCCCCTGCATATATGACTGGCAGGTACACCCGCCGTGGCACCCTCAACAGTCGGCGCGCCGTTTTGCAAGCAAGATCGACTACTGGCATGTACCGGCCAATCTTCTACACGACTATGTTATAAAGGGGATCCACAAAATAAACATGTACTTTATTGTAGTCCTTTCGGAGCGGCCTCAAAACCGAGCTAGCGCGTAGCAATTTCGGTTTTCTGCTCTGCAAGTGCCATGTCAGTGGAAGTTCGTTGTGAGGCGAGCTACTTTGCGCTTACATGTCGAGTCATATAAACCACGAAACTCACCCAAAATCCGTGAGAATAGGCACGAGACAGGGATTGGTTGGACTGAGGCAAGCGTCCTCCGAACCGCGCGAGTATCGTGTGGGCCCGTGCAGCGCCGTTTTGGGTGGGAATGTCGCCACCACCACCACATGCAAGTGGTATCAGCTTAACTTGAAGTTGTCGAGCTCCCTCATCCGTGTGAAATAGCCCTTGGTAAAGATTGCGTTTCGACATGCTAGTTTTATGCTATTCTGTTTTCGGCGAGTTTTTTGCCCACTTTTTTTTTATTCGGTGACCACTCGGTGGCGGCAGGATGGGTGCATTGGCGGGTACTCCACGTCGCTGCTATGCTCTTCCTGTTGCGCAGCTGCGGGCTTAACGCTTGTCAACGGAAGTGAGGTGCTCGTGTTTTCGGTACCTATAGCGGGCGAGAGGTATCGAAGCCGCTTGCCAAGTTCAGGGCTCTAGAACGGTGGGTAGTGCCTGCCGCTAGGTAGTGGAACAACATCTCTACTACTACCTCGCACACGCAACCATATGCTCGAGTAAAAACAATCAACCAGCACTCGACGACCTTCGTCGAACCCATACAATGTTCATCAAAGATTGCTAAGATTCTTAAGCCCAAATTGTCTTACGTGGTGTATAAGTGCGACGAGGTCGTAGCCGACCGAGAGACAACATAGAAGTTCTGAAACGGGTTCGGTTGTATCGTTAAGCGTATTTGGAATCAGGTGCACCACAAGGTACGCCACAGATATCTAAAGTATACGGGATTCCAGCAAACAAGACGTGCATGTTGTTGACAAGTCGTGGAGTCGTGCAGCAACATATTGAATGCAAGCTGGGGTGTGGGGCTGCAGTAGGTAAAGCGATTAGGTGAGGCAGTTCTCTCGATGCGTTGTTTTCAAACTCTAGTTGATTTTGGCACAAGTAAAACTGTCCAGTGGTGTCTGCGCAAAGGAAGGTCAACGGCGCTATTATTTCACATGCGATGAAACGAAGGGAGGCACTGCCTCCTTGGTGGGCTAATACTGTCACATATGTCATTTCTATTCATCCCACGTGTGCGTTCTATTGTCAAACTACGCAAATGGAACTTGTAGATAAAAAAAAGTTGCCACAAATACGAAGCTGTTGCTCTACCCAGTCAGACTGGCACTCTTCTGCTAGTTGCTCTAGAATAGCCCAGTGATAATTTATCGCTAAGATCACACACACACACACACACACACACACACACACACTCACACACACACACACACACACACACACACACACACACGAATTGCTGACAGCCATGCTCACCGAGCATGCTGAATACGAAACCAACCAAAACTTACACACAACCTTCTATCCCTCTTTCGCATTGCATTTAAAAATGTAAGTGCTTCATATGCCACGTACACCCACGTGTAAACACATATACACAAACACAGTCGCATTTGAAAATCGACACACAGTCACACAGACTCGCAAGCCCGCGTGTAAGCAATCACAACCTCACACACACACACACACACACACACACACACACACACACACACACACACACACACACACACACACACACACACACACACCCACACACACACACATACAAACACACACACGCACACGCGCGCGCGGGCACGCACACACACACACACGCACTCGTACACGCACACACACAGACACACACGAACACACACACGCAAACACACACACACACACACACACACACACACACTCACACGCAAACGCATACACAGCACACACACATACAAACACACACACACACACACACACACACACACACACACACACACACACACACACACACACACACACACACACACACACAGCTGCGGTATTGATAGCCTTTGCCGCCTTGTAAGAGCCCACCTTGCAGGCCACCTTTCTGCGGTAATCACAACTTGCAGGCAGTGCATAAGCAAGCAAAACGTCTTTCCCAAACATTGATGATGCTAGGAGAAACGGGGTGGCAGACTAAGGTGTTTGGGACCATGACTACGACGACATGATCTTTAAATAGTTTACTGAAAAGTACCGCCTTGTTTTCCATGATATTTTCCACTAGCACGACAGGAAATATGAAGTCGCGGTATAATTTCCACAATGCCCATATGGTCCCGCTCTTGGCAAGGTACGCGAGTTGAGAGTCATGTTGAACGTGGTATGCACGGTTCGATAAGGAAGATATTGTAACTTGCGGTGTGCTGGTTACATGTACGCTACACAACCTGCAATGGGTGACGGCTGGTGTTGAGGCAAAAGAAGTGACTTCAGCTATAGCTGTTAGCTGTCTAATGTCTATACGCTAGTTCGTGATATCGTGCTCAGGCACTCTAGATGATGTCATGTACATAAGGACTTCTATCAAAACATACATTAGCTCTTTGTAACTAATCTACATTAGGAATCACTTACAACACCCCCCTCAAGATAGCTAAGGTGTGTCTTGTAACCAGCTGGAAGTGATTACAGAATTCCCTCTACGAAGTGTATCGCTGCATGGGTCCGGATGTCCCCATGATGGCGCTCCTGTGTTTCACGAGTGAAGGTCCAGGCAGTGGCTTGGTCAGCATGTCGGCGACCATGTCACCAGTGGGTAGGTACCGTAGTTTGATAGTCCCCAACTTCACGTGGTCCTTCACGAAGTGATACTTCATGTCGATGTGCTTGGTCTTCTCGCTCACCTGTGCATTCTGCGAATAGGCAATTCAGCAACATTGGTTGTCTTCCCAGATGGTGGTGGTCCCGCTGACAGGTCGACTGAAGTTTTCCGAGAGCATCTGTCGAATATGGATGGCTTCCTTAGTTGCCTCCGCTGCTGAGTAGTACTCTGCCTCGCATGTGGACTTTGCGACGCAGGACTGTTTCCTCGACTTGTAGCTCACTGCACCTCTGCCCAGTGTAAACATAAACACCGATCGTGAAGGCGTGTCTCACTGCCATTGCCCCAGTCTGCATCAGCAAAGCATGTCACTTGGAGAGTGTTGTCCTCACCCCCCCCCCCCAACGTCATGCTCATGTTGGGAGATCCCTTGAGGTAGCGCAGCACCTTCTTAAGGGTTTGCATGTGTGCCACCGTGGGATTCGCCTGCGTAGAGCCCAGGATGCTAAGCGCGGTCGAAATGTCCGGTATAGTGCAGACTGCGGCGTACTGCAGACTTCCGAGCAAGCTCGGGTATATGTCACGGTCCGTGCCTGTGAGGGGCACTGGTGTCTGATTGGCGATGGCAGCCAGGAAGCCAGGATGCATGGGCAGACACTAGGGTTTGCAGTCCACCATGTCAAGCTTGTCGAGCAGTTCACGCACGTATTTGCCTTGGTCAAGGCTTATGGTGCGCGCGGCTATGTCCTTGGTAATGTGCATGCCAATGATGTCTGACATATCGCCATGGTCCTTGATGTCGAACATGGAGCGCACCAAAGCGGTGAATGCCACCCGCCATGATGTGTTGTTACACGCCATTGGGATATCATCTACGTAAAGGGCAATCATGGCGAAGACGCCGTCTGCCTCAAAAATGTAGATGCACGGATACGACATCAGCTGGCGCCAGCCTTGAGAGACGAGCCCGTCGAGAAGCAGCTCATTAAACTCCCGGGGTGACTGCTTCAGGCCGTACATGCACCGACGCAGGTGACAAACGTTGGTGGTCCCGTCATCGAACCCAAGTGGCAGTCTCATATAGACATCCTCTTTAATGGGCGCGTACATGAACGCCGTGTCGATGTCGAAACCGCCAAGCTCGAGATCCCGAGCCGCAGCGATGTTGAAGAAGACGCGGAGGCTAGCGAGTCGGATGACTGGCGAGAAAGTCTCAGTGTAGTCGATCCCCTCGCGTTGGCTGCAGCCCTTTGCGACAAACCGCGCCTTGTACCGAGAGACGGCCTTATAGGCGTTTGTCTTAGCCTTGTAAACCCACATGATGTTGACCACGCGGCGTCCAGCAGGCAAGGGAACGAGGTCCCATGTCCGGTTGGACGTGAGAGAGTCGAATTCCAGTTGCATGGCCGTCTTCCACTCCGCCGACTGTGGCCTAACCAAAGCGGCTTTGTAGGATGTTGGATCGACACAAACAATAGCTGACACGAGGGCTACGTCACCGATTGGTCCTTCAGAGCACATATGGCGTGGGTGAGCCACCATCATGGAGAGATCATGGAGGGCAAGATGTCGTCCATGTGGTCAGACAGATCAGTTTCACACGAGTCTGTGACACACACGCGCGGCACGGTCGACACGTGGGCAACGTAGTTTTCGAAATGAGCGGGCGGGCCGCGAATGCGAGCGGGTCTGTCGACCTCACCCACAATCACAATGTGAGGTGCTACTTTGGTTAGGCTAAGATGGCAACCTTAGACTAATAGTAGAACCTAATCTCTGGATCTAATTATACAGCGTAGAGAGAATTAGTAAGATTGTCTTAGGAACAGGGTTTCTTACAATCTGGGTGTGGCTTGATTCTATTCTGTACCGGTCTCTCACCTCTACCAGTAAGTCCCCGTCTTAAATATCCACACCTCAGGTGTTCTAGAAACAGCCTTAGAACCTGTAGCTTGTGCTGTCTGCTAACTAAACCAAACTATTATTGGTGATACAGATTATCTGAGATTATCTGTACCGTCTATCTAATCTTATCGCACAAGCTCTTAGAACTATCTAGAAAAGAACTATCTAGAAGAGATACTGCTAGTAACTCTGTACTGTCGAGGGAAAATACGGCGATACAGTTGTACTGCCGTGATGACAATAAAAGAGTCACTGAATATCGCTAAGATACAGGTACTATTTAGAGGAAATAAATAATGTCAGATACTAGCACTTAGCTAAATGGCTAGGATATGACACACAACGTCCTCTGCGTCCACGGTCAGATCAGTGAGTGGGCAACCGGGATAGCCTCTGCGTCGGCACACACATCGATCGACGAGGCGGCAGGGTGGGATGACCCAAACCCGGGTACAGTCTCTTCAAACTTGACATGAACAAACGTTGTGATGCGCGTGGTCGCAGGGTTGTAGATACGACACCCCGGTGAGTTATGTGAGCACCCCACCATCACACCTCGGAACGCTTTCAAGCCGAGTTTCCGTCTGAGGCTATCATGCACCTTAGCAAATGCCGCACACCCAAACACACGAAAGACAAACGCGTCCGGAACTGCGCCCGTAAGAAGGGTGACAGGGACCCCGCCAGATGGACCAACAACGCGACTGTATGTACGGTTACGGAGATGGACCACTGTCATGATCGCGCATGACCATATGCTATAAGGCACAGACACTGCGTAAAGCATTGAGGACGCGCAGTCACGCAGTGTGCGCCAAGGGCATTCCGCCTTCCCCAACATGTGATGCGCGTAAGGTACGGAGAACTGAGTGCTGAACCCCAATCTCGTGCACATGAGTTGCGTGTTTGCTGCCTCGAACACAGAGTCTGAGTCAAATTTCAGAAACGGAGAGTTACTAGCAGTATCTCTTCTAGATAGTTCTTTTCTAGATAGTTCTAAGAGCTTGTGTGATAAGGTTAGGTAGACGGTACAGGTAACCTGAGTTAACCTGTATCACTAGTAATAGTTTGGTTTAGTTAGCAGACAGCACAAGCTACAGGTTCTAAGGCTGTTTCTAGAACAACTGCGGTGTGGGTATTTAAGATAGGGACTTACTGGTAGAGGTGAGAGACCGGTACAGAATAGAATTACGCCACACCCAGACTGTAAGAAACCCTGTTCCTAAGACAATCTTATTAATTCTCTCTACGCTGTATAATTAGATCCAGAGATTAGGTTCTACTATTAGTCTAAGGTTGCCAACTTAGCCTAACCAAAGTAGCACCTCACACGTGGTTTCGGAGCCTCAGAACAGCTAGACGAGACGAAGATGTCTAACCGAGCAGGAGAGAGACTACCAGAGGAAGTTGATGGTCGACCAGAGGGGGCGCCTTCTGGGCCGACACCGCCGACGTCGACGGATGGTAGAAGACAGACAGTGCGAGAAGGATCGAGTCCCACGATGGAGCCTATGTCGGTACACGTCACCGAGATGCTTGAACGACTAAGTAACCGAGTTGACACTTTTTCGACTGAGCTATCTCAACTGCGTGACCACGTCGACAACGGTTTCAGACATTTTGAAGGACGAGTGAACAGAAGCCGAGAGACGGAGAATTTTCTTCGAGGAGAACAATTGAGATCGGAGAGGACGCGAGAGATGCCAAGCATGATGCCGAACGATGTCAAACCAGCCAAGATCAAGAGCATCGCTACGACTAACATCGACGAGCTGAGAAACTGGTTCCGACATGCGCGAGGGTATCTACGGTATCACAGCGTTAACCCTGAAGAGCAAAGAGGAGTGTACTGGGTATCTGGCTTTCTGGAAGGACCACTATCGAAGTGGTGGTACTCCCAAGTTGCGCAGACTGGAGATGAAGTCGGTGGAGGATTTTCCGGAGTTTCTGAGATGGAGAAATCCTTAATTCAGGAATTCTGCGGAAGAACACCGGCGGAACAAGCGAGATTGAATTTGGACAAAGCAAGACAGAAAACCACGGTCCTGAAGTACGCGAACTATTTTCGAGAACAATTATTGGAGCTTCCTCACCGTCACGAAGAAGATAACGTACATGATTTCCAGCGCGGTTTGAGACCCTCGATTCATAAGGAGGTTGCCCTGAAAAACCCTAAGACCCTACACGAGGCGATTCAAGCAGCTCTGCGAGCGGAGGCAGCGGAGACCAAGATTGAGACGACCCAACGCTCGACAGGCCGACTGAACGCCATCGAAGAAGACAGCGACTTTTCAGAGGCAGGGGAGGAGATCGACAGTGAGTCGGAGGAAGATTCGCATGGCGCGACCGAAGAAAAGCCGCGGGAGCTGTACGAGATTAGACGCCTCACTCAAGAGGAGGTCGACAGATTTAAGAAGGAGGGCAAGTGCTTCATTTGCCACAAGAAGGGACACATCGCTATCGACTGCCCAGACAGAAAGAACAAGAAGAATGACAGAACGAGGAAATCCCGGCCGGGAAAGTGAGACCTGAGTCGGCAGCTCGCGGCAAGCTGCAGGATGAGGTTTCGTCTCCTACAGCGACTCAGGAAGAGACCAGAACAGAAGAAGTACGAGACCCGTTACCTCAAACGACATTGAGGCCAGTCTTTAGGAGCAAGGACTTTAGCGACTGGATGATGAATAGGGAGTATTTCCTGAAGTACTCTCAGACCTACGGACCTTTCGACTTAGATGGAGCTAGCGATAATGACGGCCTTAATTCTCAAGTGGCGGAGGATTTTTGCTGTCCGGCGCGCCCATTTCAGGAGAGAGATTTACAGAAGTACCGGAGAATTTGGCTAAATGCGCCATTTAATGAATTAGAAGATTTTTTGGGCCATTATTTGCGGAGTAAACTGCTTCATCCCCATCTGAGAGCGGTTATAGTGGTTCCAAAATGGAGGGCAAAACCATGGTTCAAGCTGCTGCGAAATTTCCGACTTGTCGACGAGCTGGCGGCGAAAGAACATGTGTTTACCTGCCCCACGAACGATGAAATAGAAGGAAGAAGGCAAGATGTTGGACCGACAAGATGGACGACGCAAGTCTACGTCGACGACACCGATCGAGTTCGATTTCTGCCTCAGAACCTACAGAATCCCCCGAAGACCTACTGGACTCACTCGACGACTCTTGTTACCGATGGCCGACGAGTGTTACTAGCGAAAGAGGACACTGGCATGGTCTGGTTTCCTGGTGGCAAACAGGAGATTGAAGACGCGACCCCGGAATACACAGCAGTGCGAGCTCTTACGGAGACAACTGGATTAAAGGTGAGCGAAACAAATTTACGCCTTTTAGGGACGGAGTCTTCCGGACAGAATAAGCGCTACGTGTATATCGCTCGCGTTCGACCCGGATCGATACCGGACGCTACGTCAACTTCTCGGGCAGTATGGGCTACCTGGAAGGAATTAATTTCGGCACGGCGTACGGGTTATCTAGTCTGTGGAGAACAGCAGTTCCCTCTTCGTTACGAGACTTTTGGGAAACCGATCGACGGGTGGATGAACAAGAACGTCCGACTAGAAGACAGTGTTCCTGCGACGCTACATGTATCCACAACCCAGTCTGGAACAAGTCTGTTAGTGTTGAGAGGCACCTTACGCGGACATCGATGCCGTATTTTGGTTGACTCTGGCGCTTCGGAAAATTTCTGCAAGGCTGAGTGGGTACGGGAGCATCACATCCCGACAGTTACTGGAGAGAAATACCGGATAAAATTGGCAGATGGTAGTACAACTACGACTCGCCAGCGACTACGGAATGAAGTGCTCACAGTAGGGACCCTGGACATACGTCTGGACGCAATTACGACAGAACTGGACAAATTCGACATCATCCTCGGTCAACCTTGGTTACAAGCCGTCAACCCGGATATAGATTGGTCTACTAAAACGATTCGCGACCGTAAAACTGGCGAAGCTATGGTGTCTGGCGACGAGTACACCGTACCTGTGACAGTACATCACTTGGAGGCGGATGCGATGGCAAAGCTGCTTAGGCAACAACCAGCAGACCTCTTCGTGATTGGACTACGAGAAGTACAGGACGCGGTCGACGACATCAACACTGACCAACAACCTGAGTGGACGACTTCGTTACGAGAATCCCTGAATGAGTTTACGGACATTATCAAGGAGCCTGACGGTCTACCGCCAACTCGCGAGTGCGACTTTGAAATTAATTTGGAGTGCGATGAACCACCTAAGGAGCGAACGTACCGTATGTCACCAGCAGAACTCCGGGAGGTTCAAGTACAGTTGCAAGACTTACTCGCAAAAGGCTGGATTCGTCCGTCTAAATCTCCGTACGGTGCCCCGATTTTATTTGTACGCAAGAAGGATGGTACCATGCGTATGTGCGTAGACTACCGGAAACTCAACGACCTCACGAGGAAAGATCGAACACCGTTACCCCGGATTGATGAGTTACTCGACTCGCTATATGGGGCTCACTATTTCAGCACGCTGGACCTGTATAAAGGCTATCATCAAGTTCGAGTCAAGGAGCGCGACATACATAAGACAGCATTCCGAACTCATTACGGATTGTTCGAATACTGCGTTCTACCCTTTGGACTTTGTAATGCCCCAGCTGGATTCCAAGCGATGATGAATCGAGTTTTGGCCCCGTATCTTGGCAAGTTCTGCGTGGTATATCTGGACGACGTGTTAATCTACAGTAAGACGGCCGACGAACACCTCGAGCATATTCGACTCGTGTTACGAGAGCTGCAGCGACACCAGTTGCATATCAAACTCTCTAAGTGTTACTTCGGACGATCGAGCGTCAATTTTCTTGGGCATGTGGTGGAAGCTGGACAGATCCGAATGGACCCCGACAAGGTGGAGGCAGTACAGAATTGGCCCCGACCGAAATCAGTGACTGAAGTACGTGGATTTCTGGGACTTGCTGGATATTACCGGAGGTTCATCAACCAATTCGCAACCCTAGCAACCCCATTAACGGACCTGACCAAGAAGACACCGGAATTTCGCTGGACCTCTCAAGCCGAGTCAGCATTCGAGCAAATTAAAGACGCGATGGTACGTGCACCAGTACTGGTAATTCCTGACACTTCTCCTAATGCAAGGTACACACTGTACACAGATGCTTCTGGATTCGCAGTAGGAGCTGTGTTGTTACAAGACCAAGGTATTGGATTACAACCTGTTGCGTACCATGCTCGAAGGATGAACAAGCATGAGGTACACTATCCTGTCCACGAACAAGAGCTACTGGCAGTTCGCGACGCTCTACTGAAGTTCCGTTGCTACTTAGATGGCGCGGCGGGATTTACAGTAATTACGGACCACGACACGTTGCGACACTTCTTTCGACAGCGCGATTTGTCTACTCGACAGGTGCGATGGCTTCAAGTTCTAGCACCTTACCAGCGACAGATGGACATCGTATACAAGAAGGGAGCAGTCAACCAGGCAGACGCTCTGTCTCGCCGACCTGACCTGAAGAACTCATTACAGAAGCTGCAACTGTTACGCGATTGGACCAACGACGAAGCAGAATGCGAGTTACACGCGCAGATGTTTTCCCTGGAATCCCGGTTACATCCTGACTCTGGACTTCATGAGGAAATCAAAAGCGCTTATGATTCGGATAAATACCTGCTTACCCGGAAATCTCTGCCTACCTGGCTGGTACGTCAATCTAACGGACTCTTGTACGCCTACGGGACAAGACTGTATGTTCCGAACGTCTCTACATTACGATCAAGAGTACTGTACGAACTACACGACGCACCGACCGCGGGACACCCTGGTATTATTCGACTATTGGCAGCAGTAACCCGGACGTTTTGGTGGCCTAACATGAAGCGGACAGTACAACACTATGTACGCAGCTGTGTTACCTGTCAACGCAACAAGGCAGCGCGACACAAGCCTTATGGACTCCTTCAATCGCATGAGGTACCGACCAGACCCTTTGAGCATATATCGCTTGACCTGATTACGGACCTTCCTGAGTGCGATGGGTATGATGCTGTGGTGGTATTCGTCTGTATGCTTACGAAACGGACGATTGTCGAGCCAATTACGAAAACGATTACAGCGGAACAATTAGCAAAAATTATGCACCGCGCTGTTTTTCGACATTTTGGCTTACCACGGAAATTAATATCCGATCGAGATCCCCGGTTTATGAGCGACTTCTGGCAAACCCTATTTAGGGCTGTTGGCACCAAGCTTAATATCTCTACGAGCTATCACCCCCAGACAGATGGCCAAACTGAACGAGTAAACCAGACATGGGAGCAAGTCATACGATGCTATGTGCACCCCTTGCACGACGACTGGGTTCAACACCTTACCAACGTGGAGTTCGCGATCAACGCAGCGGTTTCTACGTCAACGACTATGTCTCCATTTAAGGCGACGCTAGGATTTGAGCCGACATCTCCAACGACGGCTACATTTGAAGATAACGAGCCTAGCCGTACTTTACCGGAGCAAGTGAAGATTCTGGTCGAGATGCACAGATTTGCCCACGACTGCGTCAAAGCAGCCCAGGCACACATGCAAGACGCTGCAAATCGGCACCGGTTACCAGTACCTTTTACAGTTGGCGACAAGGTTAAGCTCAAGGCGACAAATCTACGGTTTGTACAACAGCCATGTTCTAAACTACGCGACCGCTACATTGGACCGTTTCTCATTACGGAGGAAGTTTCCCCGGTTGCATTTCGGCTTAAGCTACCCCCTGGAGTACGGATTCACGATGTTGTACACGCCAGTCTACTGGAAAAATGGAATGCAGAACCAGAACAGGCCAACAGTGCGCAGCCAATCCCGATTGTGCACGATGCGAAGCGATTTGAAGTCGACAAAATACTCGACGTGGCTTTTAACTCCAATGGCACGGGACTTTTATTTAAGGTCCGCTGGGCAGCACCGTTCAACGTACCTAGCGAGGACACTTGGGAACCCATGCGAGGAGTCAACCACTTAAACATCTTTTCCGAATTTCTTCGAACGGATGTTTATCGAGAATTTTCTGGCACCCCTGACTTTGTCAGATTTCGCAATCGCTGGCCTGCAAGAACCCCCAAGAAACCAAGACCCTGAGTACTGCACAGCGAGGACGCTGGTGCTTAAGGAGGGGAGAGTGTCATATCCTAGCCATTTAGCTAAGTGCTAGTATCTGACATTATTTGTTTCCTCTAAATGGTACCTGTATCTTAGCGATATTCAGTGACTCTTTATTTGTCATCACGGCAGTACAACTGTATCGCCGTATTTTCCCTCGACAGTACAGAGTTACTAGCAGTATCTCTTCTAGATAGTTCTTTTCTAGATAGTTCTAAGAGCTTGTGTGATAAGGTTAGGTAGACGGTACAGGTAACCTGAGTTAACCTGTATCACTAGTAATAGTTTGGTTTAGTTAGCAGACAGCACAAGCTACAGGTTCTAAGGCTGTTTCTAGAACAACTGCGGTGTGGGTATTTAAGATAGGGACTTACTGGTAGAGGTGAGAGACCGGTACAGAATAGAATTACGCCACACCCAGACTGTAAGAAACCCTGTTCCTAAGACAATCTTATTAATTCTCTCTACGCTGTATAATTAGATCCAGAGATTAGGTTCTACTATTAGTCTAAGGTTGCCAACTTAGCCTAACCAAAGACCTAACCCACATGAAGTTCGTGTGATGGTCTATGACCAACAGACAATACCTCAGGCCGTAGGGAGTGGGGACGCTGACATGACCCCACAGGTCACATGACTACATGTGCTGAAGTGGGGCTGCTGGTTTCATAGATGCTTTTCGATTTTGAGGCGCAGACGCGGCTTTATTCAAATTGCAAGACTCACATGAGAGATCATTTACAGAACTAGGCATAACATGTACATACACCGTATCATGAGAATGCCGAGCCCGAAGGCTCTGCATGTTCAGGTGGCCCATCCGACTATGCCACAAAGCAGCGTCACACTCAGCAGCAAGTGCGACATGTTTCTGTCTAAGACTGTCTACGTGGTGCGAGGGCAGCCCCGCACAATCATGCGACCTCGGGAGGGGGTACAACCCATTCCCCGACGGTATTAGCATCCCCATTCATGTGGAGACAAGCAACATGCCGGAGTCAGTGTTGGTGGGGAAAGAGAACTCACACCCCGAGTGTTTCTGCATCCAGCTGACGCTCAACAGACGACTGATACGTTGCGCAGACCGAGATGACAGATCAGGGGTATAGAGAGCATGAACGCTCCGAAAGACCGTCCGACCGGAAATCAAGCAAATAGGAATGCGAACAGTTCCACTGCCATGTAATGTGACACCGACGCCACCGACAGTGCTGCGACGGGTCGAGGAATGAAATTCCGAAAAATCCGACCGAAATGACGTTAAGTTGACATAGCACGCAGAGTCAGCTACCCAGTCATCATACAGATCTGCAACGGGAGCCGCAGCGGACGCGAATGCAACAGAGGCAAACGATGTGTCATCATACTCGTCATGCATGTCGTACTCCAGTGCGTCCCCATCTGCAACATCTCCCTCAGACGCCACGTCAGCAGGTAGGTCGCTGAGGTGAGCAGTGGGAGGTGGTTGGCCGGCGTACTTCTCCGCAATATGTTTGCGCTTGGCTAGTGTCCAGCGGAGGACATCAGCATCTGGCGCCTTACAGGTAGACCAGACATGGTTTGGGTCTCCGCAGGCCCCACACTTCATCGTGAACTTTGACTTCTTCTTGTCTGCAGTCCATCCGCCAATGCCACGGCCACCCTGCCGTTTTCGATCCGCAAGGAAGGCATTGACTGCAATCCCTGAATCAACAGTGTCTGATTTTGCGGAAACATCGGCGTCTAGATGTTGTGCCTGGTGTAGGATGCTCCCCATCACTCTGTCGACCGACATAATCTCTACAGCCGGACACAACCGACTAAAATTAGTCGGTTGTGCACCTTGTGTAGTTATCGCTAGTACTCTTCATAGATTTGAAGATTTTAAGAATCCTGCCAACATGTTGCTGGCAACACTCCAAACTATCTCTAGACTGAAAATCAAGCCAAAACAAGCTCAGGTAAGTGGACTATTCTGGACCTGAACATGACCCTCCATATTGGAAAATGACCGCTCGCAAAGGCAAAATATGAAATTCCAAGTTGTACAACTTGAAACTATTACTGTCAACAAATACAACGCAACCTATTGCAAGGGCGCGTTCCACCGACCTCAACATTGGGTTGAGTGTGCATATTGAGAAGATTGAGAATTTTGGTGCATGTCTTGATTGTTTAATGAAGGGAAAGCAGAACCGACTAATTTTAGTCGATTGTGCTAAACATGGGATTTTAAACTATGTTTTGGAGTGTAAAATTATACTTTGTACACTGCGTCGCTTCAAACTCCATCTCATTGTCCACCAACTGCTAGCAAACGTACGTCATCACATCCATGCTATATGATAAGCCTCAAATGTGTCGGTTTGACCTCGTCGCTGCGAGATTTCTGCATCCTAATGCTGCAACACGTTGCTCACTCATTCGTGGCAACCCAGCCGTATGCATCACCATGAAAGATTTGTCCAATATGCGACGACATGCAAGTGAACATGGGAGTTATGCAGCTCATGATACATGTGCATTGGAACGTAATGATGCACAATTTGTAGATACATGCCCTTTGAGAGATGACTTTTGTTGGATTGCTTCTTACACATAACACCTACTTTGTTGGCTACGCACATGATGAATACATGTGTTATTAATGTGTGCCACTTCTATCTTTGCGTAGTGCACACTCCGCTTCCCCCTCCGCCATAACATGCACGTGCAACGTAGAACACTAGCAAGTCACCATGCTATTGGCCGATGTTCTCACCTGGCTCGGGTGCTATTGGTTCCACTCATTGCAGTTGCATCCCTTCCCTCCAATTGACGCGCTACTTCGACCCCACAGACACCGACAGCAAAGCCCAGCGAATTACTCTTTCCCAGCTTCAACGTCCCAAGAGGCAATGCTTCCATTTTTGTAGCGGACTGCGGCTTCTTAAAAATGCATATGTTGTCCCTTAGTGCGAAAATGCTGACATTGTTGGCGGCATCCCAAGTCGCTGCCGGTGCTGCGAGCTTTGGTATTGCCACTGCAAAACAACACAACAGATCGCCGCGGTGAGGCTCTCAGCAACCTGCAAAAATAAAACGACTCGTCAGCGAATGTTTAATGAGGTGAGAGGTGTGCTTCCAAAAAGGATAATGGAAGTTTTGACGGGCAGTGCTGGCCTAACCTTGTCGGCAGGGTGACATACACGCTGCGGGTGCCGCTGGAGAGCTGCCGTACCCAGGATGTGCATATCCGCAGCACCCACGGCCGGGACACCATTCAACACGCTGTGCCCCTGGATCACGTTGGTTTCTAATACGTATTTGAAGCGTGTTCATGTCGTTCACAGCTAAATAAGGAGCGATAGAGTCGCTGCTCTCCGCGGCATGTCTTGCGGATCCCGACGCCGATAATTTCAGAGCGAGTTTCCGACGGGCACGTCCTATACAAATACTTGACACTCCAACTCGCTTGCACCGAAACTGTCGCCGATGGCCTGAAAACTAAGGTCTTAACACCCTAGAGATTGCGCATGCCCATATTGGGGGCCTGAGGTAGCCTCACGGCGCAGGTCCTCTAGTGAGAGTCCGTAGGCGTAGTGGTCGGCCAGAAAAAGGAACACCCGCTAATCAACAACCGAATCCGGGCGCACCACATCACCACCCGTGGTGTACGCCACTTGGCGAAATGCTGCCGTCGAGAATACCTAGGGCCCCCCTCTATATCGATGTATGTGTCTCGGACAGAAACATCGCAGCCCGATGAAAGGGTTGGGCTAGACACTAAGCGTCCTTGAAAGCGGTGCGGCAGAAACGGTTTGTACAATCAGGTCGCGATGCTGCACGGATCACCCATGTTCAACAAGCTGCCCGTGACTCACCAGTCAATAATTTGAAGGGCGGCAAATTTTCCTGAACTACATTTTTTGTAAAGAATCTTACCCTGGTTCGTGGTAATCAAACTCTGGGAAATGGTGGGAGAAAAAGACCAAAAGCACAACCGACTAATTTTAGTCGGTTGTGCCACAAACGACTAAAATTAGTCGGTTCTGGCTGTAGAGAATAATGAAATCTGTGTCAAAAGTATAAATGACACATTGCTTGGCCTGGCCATACTGCCCAACGTTGGAGAGACCACGAATCATGACCAGTGCGAGCACGTGGGGGTGAATTGCACCAGAACCATCCTTCAGCTGCAGGCACTCGTTCAGTTCATCAAAGTGCTGCTTCACTGCGTGGACGTACGCAGAGACAGACTGACCAGAAGCATGACAAACCATCATGCGGTCCAAGAGCGACAGCATGCGGGAGATGGATTGCGCGTCCAGTCTCTCACACAACATTTCCTAGGCGGCTGTCCCGCAGTCGGGTCTGCCAGCAGGAACGCCCGCGATTCCTTGTGCAGCCGGTTTGTTTTGTCGGCAACACTGAACAAGCATAGCGTGTGCGAACCGCTGAGCCACTGGATTCAGAGGGACGCCAGAGGAGGACAGAGCCAGTTGAGGGATAAGTGCAACCCCCTTAATGGATAAGAACGACAGGAAGTCGCGCTTCCAAGTTTTGAACTCCCCTGTCCGTGGTATAAGCGGAGCGTCCATGCGAAACGACCGGGAAAATGAGTCGCCGTCGATGTTGGTGGCCCAGTCTGCGGTCATGGCAACGAATCCCGGGTCGATCATGGGCCTTCGATTGGCGCTGCCATGGGGTGACTGCTCGTATGTCGGAGCAGGCACGAAGGTACTAGCATGCATGTAAAGGTCGTCCACAGGTGGGTTCGCCCCCGCGTCGATAGCGACCGAGTGGTCGCGCATCGCGTCCCGACGGAGAAGCTCCGACTACATCCGGGCATGGTCGTCCATTCGAGAGTGGAGCAATTGCAGCTGCTCCATAACCAATCGAATGTTGTCGCTGGCTGAGTCGGCCGACGGTGTGTCGCACTGACTGGAGTCGGCAGTCGTGTCGGCGGCCGATGCGGTAGGCGCCGGTTTTGATTTTGGCGCCATTCAAAGAAAAAACAAGTACCCAACCGGACAGTGGAAAAATCCACTAGCGGTAACAGTGCCTAACGGCGGTATACGAAGAGACGGTCTGATGCCCACCGACCCCTCGGCCTGATGCCCCGGGGTGTCTCAATGCACCTTTTCCGTATCCTCCACCTAGTGTGGGGCACCGCGACAGCCGAGGCAATAACATGCAGGTGTATACGTCCGCTGCTCTAGGTTACGGCTTATGCTATCGTGCACCATGTGTATGGGTATTCACCCTCACAATGCTCCCCCCTTCCCAACTCCAGCTTGGACATGTATGCACCATGTCCACACAAGCGAGTGCGCTTGTGTGGTTGGCTAGGTTGTCGTGGCGTAGAGTAGAATATAGCCGTGGTAGGCTAGAGTAGGTTCGATGGTAGCGGGACTGTTCCGGAGAACAGAATAAAAAAGTGGAAATAAAAGTGAAACGAGAGTAAGGTGTAAAGTATTATTATTTTTGAAAAATGTTTGGCGTTGCCTTCGGGCGAGTTTCCAAGTTGCGCGCCGGACGACACTGCTGTCTCGCGTATCCTTCAGGTGGAGGGCCCATAACCTGTTGAACGTGGTATGCACGGCTCGATAAGGAAGATATTGTAACTTGCGGTGTGCTGGTTACAGGTACGCTACACAACCTGCCCTGGGGTGACGGCTGGTGTTGAGACAAGAGAAGTGACTTCAACTATAGCTGTTAGCTGTCTATACGCTAGTTCGTGATATCGTGCTCATGCACTCTAGATGATTACTGTAGAGAAGGACTTCTATCAGAACATACATTAGCTCTCTGTAACTAATCTACATTAGGAATTACTTACAACAAGTCCGCGTCGTAGGGAGCAGCCACATATGGAACTCTCACGAGATGCAACGCCTTCATGCACTCGGTAGTAGCGGGCAAACCAAGTTTTTGTGCCACGGCTGCAACTACGTGGTAGTGCTTGCCGCCGTCGCATAGCATGCTGGCATTTGCCATCCGTCGCTGCTATCGCTGCTTGTATGTCGAATTCTCGGCCGGGAAGCGCCCGTCGCAAAGACTAGCACCAGATTCAGGGCTACAGCGACTACATACTGGGCTCGGTGCAACACTGCTGTGGCGAGCTGGTTGTAGTCGGCATATTCCACGAAGTCGCTTGCGTATGCGTACGCGAGCTCGTGCACCCCACACGCACGCATTCACCCCCATAACCTTTCCTCGAGCCGATTCGCGAATATCAGCCGCTCGACACAGTGACCCAAGGCCGGACAAAAATCTCACGACATTAAATTTTCAGGTGACGTGGGTTTGTGGCGGAACAGTTGCGTGTTTTGGACACTTGCAGCTTTCGTTTGGGCAGGATGGGGCTGCATGTGGGTGGTTTTGCCGCGTTTTAGTACATTCCGTAGTTGTACACCGCTGCGCACGTTTGGGCAGTGGCGGGGGCCTTTTTTTTACGCGCCAGCTCTGAGTTTTGCTCTTTTTAGCGATAATGACGTTAAGTACTGATTTTCATTTTGTGGATCCCCTCTATATAAGTGCAGGGCAGTGCTGGTTCCTGTGGCATGCCTTCCCGTTCCTCGGGCTTAGGTTTTTTCCTCCTTTCTTCTTTTTGGCTTGGTGGCCTCCACAGCTTCTTCTTGTAAGAAATGATTAAACTATGCTATATACGAGCCAAAAAAAAAAAAAACGACGCGAGCCTCCGCGACTCGCAAATCAGATATATAGGCATAGAGTACCTGTACCTATACATGTACGTACCCGTAGCGTAATGTATGTATATACGCTGCTGGTAAACCATCGGCAGTAGGAAGAGTAGCTCAGGTGCTGAGTAAGGGCAGGCGCGGGCATGCCTTGTCATATTGGCCAGCCAGGCGTGCGGGATTGATGGTTGGGACAGAGCAAGGAGCTGGTACCCGTATCTAGTAGCTACCACTACATAGCCGAGCAGCCGCCTCAAGCTGTCGTCAATTTTGTGCTTCCTTCCACATACAGGACACGCATCGCAGGAACGTTTCCTTCTGCAGCTCTGACAATAAGGACGCGCAGTCCCGGGTATGAGGCGTCAATCCAGCCGCAGACAAAGGCGGCCTCCCGCCACTCAATAGCACTGTCATCTTTACTGGCAGCTACCTCTCGGAAGCATCTTCGCTGCTCTGTCCATCTCCACCACGCACCTCTTAATTTCAGCCTTTCTGTCACGCGCTGGTTTGTTTATGAATAGTCCATGTTACGATTTACCAGTCCCCGTCCGCACGAGCCCCGCGTACACCTCATCCCGAAGTTACGGTTAATTAGTGCTCCAAAGCCTAAGTATATTTGAGGCGTACTCGCGAGCCAGTCGTGCTACAACTGTTATTCAGCCGAGGGGATACCGAAGGGGCCGAGGAGGAGCGTATGCACTTTACAGGACATTGGATATCCATTTTCACGCGTGCGCTGATAAGCGCGCGCAAGGTCCGCGTGTTGGCTGTTGGTTGCGCTGCTGCTGCTGCAGAGAGAGAGAGAGGGAGTAGAGGGAGAGGTACAAGGGGGGGGGGGGGGGTGAGGCAGGGCAACTCCATGGGGGTTGCGATCTACTGCTAACTGGCATCCACTTATATTGTGCATCACTGCGTAGCTGACTTTCCCATAATGCAGCTGCCTGAAAACAGGCTTGTGTGCTGCTGTCCCTCACTGACGATGGTGCACGTCTCCATTTTGCTTCAGGAAGTTGTGGTGTCAGTCACGAAAGGAGATTGCAATGGCTAATAGCGCGGGGCAAGGGGCGAGGGGAGGCAGGGCGCCACCTGTGGCCAACTCCCCCCTGGCGTACCCACGTCCAGGGCAAGCAGGTGGACAACGCGCCACCTCTAGCTGTTGCATCCATTTATTCCCGATTATACCACTCATTTTATAACCGTGGGGTGCAGGAAACTCGGGTGCAGAGGCAACTCTGGCAACCCTGACGGCTGCGGCAATGAGTGCGATGATGCTTAACATGGAGCCGCCCGCTGCCAACGCTTTACATCATGCAGCTCGCTGTGGCGACGTGGAGAAATTTGAGACGCTCCTTAGCATTGGTGCAAACATTGCTGCAGTGGACAACGAGGGGCGTACATGCCTGCACCATGCTGTGCTGTGCGGCCATCTGCCCATTTGCGAAGCAGTTGTCCGTCACGGTCACAGTGGGCTCCTTCTCGCCAAAGACCTCCTGTCATGCACTCCCTTTCATCTGGCAGCCGTTCAGAATCAGGTCCAGTTCATCTTGTGCCTGGTCAAGGCCCTCTGCAAGGATCATCCCACAGACACACCATTGCACTATATCGCAAGTCGTGGCGGCATGCAGGTTAACATGCCCTTTCCGCTTGCACCCCCATAGCAACCCTACCTACCATTTCAGCGCTGCCCTCCCAGCAGGATGCTGATAGATTATCGTTTGTAAACTCTCCTCGTCCCCTTCCCCTCAATTCCTTTCCACTTTCTGTACGGAGACATTTGTATGCGAATTTCACAACGCTTGTGGAGCATGCGTGCTAGGATTTGATATACTATTTACATGTGCTGCTTGGGTGGGTGCTGCAGGACCTGATGGGCTTTCTACATTTAGGCTGGGATGCAGAGGTTCGCGCGGAGGTCGGAGGGCACGGGCCGGTTGAGGACATTGCGCCTTTGCCGACAGGTGATGGGTGGGCGGCGGCTAGGGGTGCCTTTCAAGGAATAATGGAGACATCGGGGTTTATTGCGGCGCGAGCCATCTTGCGGTGGGCGCCTGAGCACTTTGCAGCAATGGAGGGCCATGTGCCGCTGCTACTGGAGCTGTTGGATATCCATGGAGCAGACTTGCATGCTCGTTCTGCTAACAACTGGACACCGCTTCACTACGCTGCAGCGAATAATCATGTGTCGGCCATTGAGGCCTTGGTGTCACGGGGTGCAGACCTGGCAGCGACCGACACCATCGGTTACACACCGCTCCACGTGGCCGCGGGAGAAGGGCACCTTGCAGCGGTGCAGCAGTTGGTGGCGCTAGGAGCGCCGCCCGCATTGAAAGACAGGGACGGTTGCACACCGCTATTTACTGCTGTAGTTTGGAACCGGAAGGAGGTTGCGGAAGCGCTGGTGGCATTGGGATGCCCTCCACTTATCCGATCCGCAGAGATGCGATCACCTGTCCATGTCGCGGCGGAGCAGGGTTGGGCGTCGATTTTACCACTTCTCGTGTCCAGACTAGGCAACCAGGTGGATGCCAAGGACGCTTACAACTCAACACCCCTGCACAGCGCTGCGAATTGGGGATGGGCGGACACAGTCAGGGAACTGCTGAAGCATGGGCACGACCCGGGGCCTCTGGACTACCTCGGCCGCAGCCCGCTGCACTATGCGGCATTGCACGGTCGCTGTGAAGCTATACATGAGCTAACTGTAGCAAAGGCGCCGCTCGATGTTTCAGATTCACGCGGTGGCTTCACCCCACTACACCTTGCTGCAGATGCGGGGCAATGTGATGCAATTACCGAGCTATCCTACGCTGGGGCAAACTTGGATTTGCGTAATGACAAGGGGCTCACCCCATTAGGGCTGGCCACCACTAAAGGGCCTATCAATGTGGATGTTATCGGCCTCCTTGCTGATCTTGGCGCGGATGTCAACTGTCTCCAGGTGCCCTTTCTACCCAACCCTCACTCCTGTTGCCCTCGCGACAAGTGGCTGCGCCTCTTTTGCGCGATTGCACGCTCCTTGACATACATAATTTCTTGCTCAAAGCGTTCTCTATCAAATCATACAAACTCTATAACTAAGTTCGCCCGATTACTTTTATCTCGTTGCGTAGAAGTTCACCCGTTTACGATTTTTTCCGTCCGTACAACCATCTGCCGGCTGCAGATTGGAACAGCGAGCGCTGATATTGATGCTGATCAACCCTTTCTCCAGGAGCAACAGAGCCAAGAGCTGCCATTACACGTCGCAGCTCGCAGTGGACGGCCGGATGTGATACGCAGTCTGTTGCGCGCGGGCTGCAACATAAATTTGCGTACAAAGGATGGCAGCACGGCACTTCACTATGCAGCAGCGTTTGGGCAAGCGAGTGCGGTAGAGGCGCTTGTGGAAGCGGGCTGCAGGGTAGATTGGCTCGATAATGCAGCCAACACCCCGCTGCACCTGGCTGCAGGTTGCGGCTTCTTGGATACCTGCCAAGCGTTGGTCCGCCTAGGTGCTGACGTCATGGCGCGTGACGTCAGCCATTGCACACCGTTGCACAATGCCGCGCATGGAACCTACTCAGCCTTGGCTGCCATGCCGCCAGGCTCGGGTGCTCCGGGGATGCTGCCAGGCACAGTACCTCCGATGCGGCTAGGCGGTCTGCCAGGGGCCATGCAGCAGCCGACAATGGAAAGCGGCATGGGGCAGGGAAAGCAGGGAAGCTCCTCCGCAGCGCCCAGAAATGTGGGGCCGGAGGGTAGTAGCGGTGCTGGAGGAAGCGGTACTGCGGGTTTGGTGCCAGTGCGGACCGGACTTGCCTGGGCCGCGCTCTCCAATAGTAATGTCAGTTCCCTCTGTATGTTCGGGGAAGAGGAGCAGCGGCCGATGGGAAATTGGCGGGGGCTGGAGTTGCTGAAGCTGCTGAAGAAGACTACTCGAGCGCGTCGACAGTTGTCAACCGCTCAAGGTCAAAACTTGTTCGGGCAGTACTCCCCGTCTCGCTGCTCCATCGCGACACAGCCGCAGCTGGCGGCTGTGGACAACCCTCTACTGAGTGCACCGCCCCAAGACTCGCCTCTCAGCCCGTTCCTGTACCCCTCAGCCAGCGGATTCGGATCGTTACCATCCTCCCTCGGCGCCCTGTCATCACAGGTTGTTCCTGCGCTTGCCCTATCACTCTTTTATCACTTATCCACTATTTCTCAATCAGTTCTAAATCCGCCGCCCCCCTTCCCCATCTACCCCCGCCCCACGCGGCTCTCCTCCCGCGGACGGATGTAGTTTACGGGTATAGAGCAAGACCGCTCCCGCCTGATTGGCGTGTCATCGAGCTTGGTGAGTCTTGGAGCCAGCGTGGCAGCTGTGGACAACGAAGGTCGAACACCGCTGCACCTCGCCTCAGGCTGCGGTGATCGAGACATGGTGAAGAACTTGGTAGAGCTTGGCGGCGACATAAACTCTCTGGACCACATGGGCGGTGAGCACCTCCATCACACAGCGCTTGATGGCCTGCTCAGCGGCTGATGACCTGGATTGCTTGGCCGACTGCATGCTTCCCCTTTCCCTTGTGTGGCAGGAACTCCGATGCACCACGCTGCCATGGCCAACAAGAAGGACATGATGTTCACGCTGGCCCGCATGGGTTGCGACTGGCGCACGCGGGCAGACGGCATAGATGGCGCAACGGCGGCTTACGTGCTCTGCGGTCAGCATGGAAAGACGTCTCGCCAGCAGAAACTACTCGAGGCTAAACTGAAGCGGATGGCGCAAGAGGGAGACGAGTTCCGGCAGGATGGGCAGCCGGTTAACGCCAAAAGTGGGCCCACTTTTTCTGTTCACAAATTTTTTTCCCACGAATGCTTGTTTTTTAGGGAGATGAAGACCCGCAGCCACTCAACTTCGTGTGCACATCATCTTCCTGCTACTTCAGTAATCATCATCAGTAATCATCTTCCTGCTATTTCTTTGCTTTGTAATGTTTACCACATTAGTTTTCGGCTTTATTGGTTGGCTAGCTGTGAAGTGACAAGTGGCTGATGCTATTCTGTGTCGCATCGTGTTGTTATTGCAACGGCAGGTGGCCGTGCACCTGTGGGAATAACGAGCGAGGTTGCAGATGCCAACATGGCAGCGCTTCTTGAGGAAGTCACGGAAGAGGAGCGTCAGAAGGGAGCTAAGAGAAATAAACCTAAAAAGAAAAAAACAGCCAAGGCAAGTAAAAGCGCTGTCGTGGCAGCACCCGAAAAGCAAGTCGATGCGAAAACCGGAGAGTCAGGGAAGCAGGGTCACTGTCCAGAAGATAAGCCTGTCAGAGAAGCAGCAGAGACATCATGCACTCGGCCTTCTGAGAAGGTGTGCTCGAAGAAACAAAGCACCGATGAGGGTGCCGGGAAGGTGGAGCCACTGCCCCAATCAGCCGTTCGGAGGAAAAGTGAAACAGATGGAAAGCAGGAAGGGGACGACGGGGCGGGGGTTGCAGAGGACAGCGACAAGACTGCGGCTCGGGAAGAGCTAAAGGCGGCAGTCGAGCAGGCGCAGTCCGTCCTGGATGTTGGCGCGCCTACGGAATCGGAATGCGTACTAAAGCGACTGGACACCGCTATCTCGCAAGCGGTGGAAGCCAACGTGTCGGCAAAGTACGCCAAAAAGGTGGGTTGCGGAGGCTGACATTCGATTGGTGTTTTGGTTTCTGACTTGTTTTCGAGGTCATGGAAGGGGCCGTGGTGCTGACCCGTGGGTGGCGGATGGGGGTGTCTAGGTACGCAAGCGCATAGCAGGGCTGGCATGTGATCAATCCGTGTGCACTCTGCGAGGTAAGGACACCGCTGACGTGGCACCAGTAGTGGTGCAGAACGTCGCTTTAACAGACCCTCTGCCAGCCGAAGGTCCCGCCTTCCCGTGTCAGCCGCGGATGCTCCCACGCAAGCCTGCACAGCGCACCGCTTACCACCCCATGGCGCAGCGCGCCGTAGGTGGGGCAGCGGTGACAGCAGATCCCAAGCCTATCGACCCGCCTCCCCACAAGGCGGCGCCGCCATCATCGGTTCACACCTTTCAAACGTCGGCCCACCTTCAGCCATTGCCTGGCAGCAGTGCCTTCATAAATGCGCAAGGCGCCCCTCACAGCCCACAGCCACCGAATGCGCAAACAACTGCATCCCACCGTGCTTCCTACACTCCTAACAACCACCGGCCGTTGGCAGAGGCAGAGGCAGCTGCAAATCTTTGGGGCCCCCCAGCTTCGGCTACAATGCAGAGTAACCACCTGGATGCCCAAGAGGGCTGGCTTCCCCTGGGTGTTCCATCTTCCGGCGCCTTGGCTGGCAGCCTCTTCCATTCCTTCACTCCTGGCGACCTTGACTCCCCACTGCGCCCGTCAGTAGAAGCCAACCAACCCGGTAGTGCATTGCGCATGGTTCAGCCAGCGGACATCCCCCCCGATGTTGTCAATCTAGACGCACCCATGGCAGCCACGCGGTGGGGGATGCCAGACGCAATCTGGGGTGGCTTCAGCGGCGGCCTCGGCCTTCCGTCTCAGAATCCCCCCTCCGTCGGCAGGTTTTCATCCTTCGGCGGTTACATGTTCCCGCCTGTCCCCTCTGACATCGGAATTGCGGATGCGCGACTGTCGGAGTCGCCGTCTAACCCCCCCATGTTTGGACATAGCGTCAACATCCACCTTGGCGAGCAGGTGACAGGACACCAGCATCTAGGGGAGCTAGCGGGCGAGCCGGGTATTGTCAACGGGCGGCAAGAACAGCTGCCAATGGCTGAAGGCTTTTTCTCTCCCGAACAGTTACTCTCGGCACACATCCGCGGCACTCACAACCCCTGGCATGATGCCGCACAATAAGACTAAATGGCCTGACTAAATGCCATCCAGGCGACGTGCATTGGCGGATGCAGCGGGTGTGCAAGTTGCTTCGCGATTATCAGCATATCTGTGTCAAAAATAAAGCGTCTGTACCCTTATTTGCCCCATTTTGATCGCTTCCCTCAAATCCACTCGATGCAGCGCCCTTCAAAAGCACATATCTTATTATATGGTATACAAGTTTATGTTTGGATAGTTCAGCTATGGAATCCCCCCTTGCAATCGAAGACGACTCATGCTTGGAATGAAAAAAGTAGCGCAGAGCACTATAAAATATCGTCTGTTCTTTTCTAGTACCACTAATGCCAACAAGGTTCTAAACACATGTGCATACGCGTGGTGCGGGGGAGAAATAAAGAAAGGTATCTAGCGATACACCGTACGTAAGTGTAAGTGTATTGCGATACAATACACTCCCTAGCAACGAAAACCCCATTTCCAGTCAGATGGGACTTTCGGGGAGGGAGGATGTTTAGCTATTAGGGTTTAAGATAGGGTTTAATTGTACTTATTTGCATGGGATGATTGCCTGGGAATTATTGTACCAAAATCAGGGTTCAGAGAAAATGTTGAACGGAAGTCTAACAATCACAAAATAGCGCTTTAATAAAAAAGCGCTTTATTAATGTCCACAAGCAAGGATGGGATCATCGATATGGCGCGGCTCATAGGTGAAGTAGGAAACCAAAGAGCCGAAATTGTGCATCGATTAGTACCAATGACGTACCCATGATCAAAATAATATGAAAATACTTAAAAAGGCACAAAATAACACCGCGCCATGCCAAATTTACACAATGAAAAAATACAGCTATGCCATACCAAGTCGCATGAAATGAAGGCACGGAAGCTTCAGCTCACTGTTTCCCAGCGTCGCTGTAGTGGGCTGTGGGTTCTGGCTCCCCCAACAATTGGCGACGGCGCCACAGGAGCTGCTCCAGCCGGGCCCGCTCTTCCTCGGCCCCAGCCAGCACAGACACCTTCACAGTTTCATCCCCATCCTCCGCATCCTGGCGAACAACGGTGCGCGTTTCCCAGCGCTCCTTCTCGCGAATCAACGCCTCTGTGCTGTCAATCTCAACCGCTAGATTGGCCAGCGCGCCCGCGAGCGCCGCTCCCGCGAAGGTGGCACTGTTCTCGACCGTCGCGCAGCGCTCCCCAAAGCGCAGCGCTTGCACCGTCTCTAACGCATTCGCGATCTCCAACCTACCCGTGATAACTACCACAGTTCGGCTGTCCCCACCCAGCGCCCCACTGAGCAGTTGGGTGAGCTTGGAGTCCTGGTAGGGGACGTAAGGTGCACGACTGTTGAGCGCGTCGATGCACTTTTTCAGGGCAAACAAGCCTTGGTTGATGTTGGTCGCCTCCACCAGCCGCTCACGCGCCTTGTAATACTCTGCCCAGCTGGTGGTGCCAGCATCCTTCGCCATCTCTGCCGCACCCGACTTGGAGAGCTGGCAACGCGAAAACATAAATCACCCACAGAACCGCCGCAAATTGGTCATTTCGCAAATTAAATCAATGGAAATACAGAGTAGCGGACAAACGTCGCAATGAGAGCAAAAAATGGCGACCCCCACCTGCTCGCTACCGCCCAGGTCGACGAGGAACAGGTGCGAGACGTGGGTGACACCTGTGTCGGAATCTGTCTGCCGGAGAGATAACACTACGACCGCATGTGCACGAGTGGAACGCTCATTCATGGCTGTTGCTGCGCGGCGCTTTTGTTCCTCCCCTCGGAGGAGCAGCTCATCCACCTGCATGCGCGGAATGGGCACACCCGTCGCAGAATGAGATTGGAGAGAGGGATTGCAGGGATGTTGTTGCTGTAAGGAAGAGTAGAATGTAGTGCACGCGAAGGAGCGGACGGCCCACCTTGTCGAGGCTGTCTACCGACTCACTACATCCACCATCAAGCACATAGCGCTGCCCTGCCACACGGCTCTGTCCCACAGGAGCACCTTCCCGGAGCAAGTCGAACATTTCCTGCCCGAATACCTCGACGTAGCTCATCGCCAAGTCTACCTCTAACCCGAATTCCCGGCGGTCGACTACTACCGTCAGGACCTCCTCGAACGCGCGCGGCACCATTCCGCGTTGTGTTCCTGTAATGCATGTATCCCCTCGCCCCACATGCGGCCCAAACATCGTGTATGTCTGCACACAACAAGGACGGCGATCTCACATTGAAATGGATAGAACAGGTGGGGAGAGCACCTGCGGATGGTGGGAAGGCAGAGGGGGGGGGGGGGGAGGGGGGGCAGTTCACCTTGCCAGAGCCAGTCTGCCCGTAAACCAGCAACGTGCCGTTGAAGCCATTCACAAAATCAGCCACCAGAGGGGCAACCACAGAGGCATACACATCGTCCTGACGCGCGTCCTGCCCAAAGACGGAGCTAAAGGTGAATTCACGCAGCCCGCAGCCTGGCGCCACCGCGAGCACAGTTCCTCTTGGACCGCCCTTCACGCTCATAATCGACGCCTGCCATTCAGACCGAGTGGTTTAGTTACGAAAGAGTGTAGACGGTATGACCACACCCGTGCTCATTCTCTTTGTGTCCCACCTTGTGGTCTCGTCCTGTCAGTACCCAGCCAGACGCAGCCTCCTCGTAGCCTACTGCATCAGTATCCAATCCCTGAGCTACCACTTCCTCCGACAGCTCAGCTTCGGCCCACGGGTCACAAGGCTCGCGGCCCATCTCGTGCATAAGAATCCGAGCTGCACCGCTATTGGATAAACTACCAGGGTAGCGCGCCTTGATCATCTGTCGCGCATCCGAGCACACAGTGTAAAGCAACTTTGAACTGTATGACATCCGGGCAAGAGTCGGTTCGGAAAGGACGGGTGCTATACCTCCACGCGCTGGTGAAAAGGGAGCACCAGCGTTGCGCCATGGTTGGCGTAGGGCGAAGACTCCGTAGTGGGGAACGCACGAAAGCGCGCACAGACGCGGATGGTAAAACGGAATTGCTCCTGTTCCAGGTGCAGCTGCGGGGTCAACTCTTCATCTGTCGGTTGTGAAGTCTCGGTGAGGTGATCAAGGGGCCAAATCGGCGACACTTCATCCGCCGGCTGGAGCCATAAGCCACGGCGTCCCCAAAGCTCCATGAAGAGTGTGTGCCAATCTAGTACATGATCCGTATACGGGGTCAGGTAGAGCCTGCACGTCAAAGCAACAGGGAACGGTCTGAGATACATAGATAATGCAACCGCGGCACCCTTCACCGCCCGGCGTAGAGTGGCTTTGTTGATGCGTGCGAGGGCAGGATAAGACTGCATGGCATACGTGGGTGAACTCAGTGCTCGTACGTGTGTTCCTGTGAAGGCGGAGATACAGTGTAGCTTTTACCTGCGTTCTCGTGCTAGGTCGACGCAGCACTGTCGCCAGAAACAGTGGCTAGACGCTAGCCCCAAACGCCACGACCGTGACAGCTGCAAGAGACGGGCGCGTGTGGCCCAGTCGCAGTGCGCTATCAAGGACGAAGCCCATGCTGGCGGAGTCGCCATGGCGTCGAAAGTCATTCAAGCTAACTCCCAGAATTGTCGTTTCAGGGCAATTCAGGGCGATTCATTTCCTTGCGGTTCAATAATCAATGGCAATTAGCAGTGTTGAACTCCTCGCTTGTGTAGTAGAACTGTCGCTCGCAAAGGCTCGCAAGCAAAGGCTTGGCATATCGCGCCAGCAACTGCTGACGATATGACTAATAACATTGATGACACCGACGATAAGTCTCTGCTGTAGTCGCTATAAATATTTTTACGTAAAACATTTTTACAAGAAAACGCAGTGGAGGCCACCAAGAAAAAAGAGGCCGGAAAAGAAGAAAAAAACCTAAGCCCGAGGAACAGGAAGGCGCCACAGCGTCAGCACTGCCCTCCTAAAAAGCGCCGCGGAGATAGGAACCCTGAGTGCCATGAAGAGCAGCCGAAAGACGTAGCGTGAATCCACGTCGCACATCCCCCAAAAAACGCCGAAAAGGAACAAAACTACAGTAGATCGACGAACGAAATGTTGCATTTGTGACGAGTACAGTCCTGCAACAGTACATTGCAGGACATTGTACAGGTACTCGTTACGGATTCCAATTCGTGCTTTTCCACAGGACGGACGTATACTCGTGGGTACGTCGCTACTGCAATATTGTAATGGTGCTGATGCTACATTACGACCAGTACCTCCCGGTACGTACAGATATGCATAATTAATCTAACTAGCCAGATGACGCGCCAGAACGAGCTCTTCCATGCACAAGGAGCCGCGTCGTGAAACCCAATGCTAGGCAGGCCGTGTCTCGAGGCAGATGACGACGGTTAGACAGCGCTAACGCCTGACACGTAAGCGTAGCTTGCAGGCGTAACCAGTCTGGGCTGAAGCCTATTTAAGCCCAGTGCTATAGAGGGAGGTGACAGAACCTTTTAACAATTCCTTTGTTCACTTACAACATATACTGCCTAAATACAACAGTGAAACATCTTTCACCATTGCCTCTCAACAACATCATCATGCCATCTTGCAACAACAGAACTCGACAGACTAGAACAGATTTGTGCTAGCGTTTAGCTTTCAGAGGCTAACCGCCACACTGGTTTCGGAGCTCTTTGGTCGACGCACGCTTTCGTTGCTCGTTGATTTGCTCGACGTTGCTTGATTGATTGAGATGGCTTCTCTAGGACCCGGACATTACGTGGTGTTGGTAATTCACGTTGGAGGAACTAAACCGTCGGACTTGAAGTTGGTGTTACATCGCGAGCCTCGTTCTTGTAAAACTTGGATCCCAGCTAGCTCTGTCTTACCTAACGAAGAGCCTGTCGACGCTGCTGTTCGCGAGTTACACGAGGAGACCGGTCTTGTTTTGACACCGGATGATTTGACGTTGTCGAGTGGTGAACCTGTTAACATTACACTACCTCAAGGACGACAGCTTGTCTACGTGTACTCGGCATCTGTTCCAGTCATGTTTGCTACGAACAACTTACGCACACCTGCTCAGGTTGAACATGTTGTTTTGGCACAGTCGACAGTTAATCCGGATGGTACTTACGTCGTCCCGGAAACCATCAACATCGACGGTCTGACACTTACGCCCGCACAGAAGGGGTTACTTCGTGCTGAGAAGCACAAGAGTGAATTACTTCACTTTGGTTACGTGGCTCAGTGGGAATCCTTTTTCCGGGCAATCAGACAACACGTTCCAGTCCTGCACGATGACACGTCTATCCCTAGACAGTTCCACATGTACTCCCGGTTTACGACGGTCGACTCTGGTTCTGTCTGGCTGCTGATTCGCGGACACATCAATCAACTGACTGGTGAAGGACCTACAGATTTACGAATGGGAAAGCCGATGCCTACCCACAACTTGGCTGGACTACTTGTGACCCTCACGGAGACCCAACGTAAGGCTGCAATAAATTCACCGAATCAGAATGGCCAAGTACCTCATGTACTAGAGGATTGGCTTGAAGCTCAGCCTCGGCGTTTTCTCATGCTTGGGATTTCGCCTGACACGTACGACTCAGTTATCTGGGTTAATTCACAGTTTGCTGGACATCTGAATGGGTGGTGATTGAATCGAAAAAATCAGCCTCCCATTCCAGCTACGTACGACGAACTTGTTACGGAGTTACGCAAGTCAATGTTTCTTCCGAACATCAAGGACGATGCAATTAACGCTTTGCTCAGCTTTACGCAGAGCAGCACGATGAGTTACGCGGTCTACACTAATCAGTACAACGACTACTTACGTCGGTCTCGTGAACATTTGACAGCTAGTGTACAGTGTGTACGCTTCATTAATGGCCTAGCGAACACTTCGCTCAAGAACCAGGCTAAGTCACACCGAGCTCAGAAGGGGTACCACATTACACTGGTGGAGCTACAAAATTTCTTGAACGACGTCGTTAAAGATTCGCCGGAACTCGGCAATACGAAGTCTACTGCTGGTCCATCTTCCCAGCCTACACGCAAGCGTAATTTTGAGGACCCTCTCGACGAGGCCTCTAACATCTGGAAGCGTAACAAGGGTGGCCGTGGTCTTGGTCGCGGACGCGGACGCGGACGCGGACGTGGTGGAGGCAACAATGGTGGACGTGGTCAAACATTTGGCCGCGAAGATTTTAACACACTCTCAAAGGCAATGGCACCTGAGGAGCGCGCAACGACATATGGACGAAGGACTCTGCTTCAAGTGCCACAAGAAGGGACACCGACTGTTCCAATGCCCGGAGTTCAAGGGCAAGGCACCGATGGAACCTAAGAAGCAATGATGGTGGCAAGGCTGTTCTACTAATGAACTGGAGCAGCCGGCTACATCTACTGTTCATTCTGAGACACTGTTAGCGACAGAGGTCGTCGAAACACCTTCGGCATCTCCATCGACTACTGTCGCGACACATGTAACACTAGTAGCAGGTCGTCGTCGTCAGACTAAGCAGAGACAGAGTCGTAAACCTGTAACCATATGTTCAATTGATTGGAAACTGGTTGACTCAGTCTTTGACCCTCTGCATGCACGATTCAACTTCACATTGGAGGGATGTGCTGATGATGAAGGTCTTAACTCGCACGGTGACTTACCTCACTGTTCGCCGAGTGACTCGATTCTAGACAGAGATTTGTCAGGAGAACGGGTGTTCATCAACCCACCCTGGGAGTTAGCTGAGCAGATTGCGCAGCATTTTGAGGACTGTCGTCGAACATCTCCGACATCTACGATGGCTGTTTTTGTACTACCGAAATGGGCGAAATTTACTCGAGTGACTAAGCACTGGAAACTCTACCAAGAGTTCCCAGCAAGGACACAGCTTTTTACTCGTCAGTCACTGGAGAACCCTGCGCAACAGGAAGCGGTTGCTTCAGCCCCTTGGCATGTACAGCTGTGGTTAGTCGACGCAGATTGTGCGTTTAACGACTCAACAGAACCTACAGCACCTGATCAACCCAACTCGGTACATGTACCTTCAGACGACGCGGAACCGTCCATCGCTACGCTGCAACAATTTTCTTCGCCAGCTACAGCCCTACTGACTGACCTCACGGAAGCTCGCCCGTTAATTCGAACTGAGCTGACTGTGAAAACTCCTGATGGCGAACACCAAATTTCTGGATTAGTGGAATGCGCTGCGACGCTTGATTTTGTGTCAGAAGACTTTGTACGACGCTTTGCTTTACAGACTCGGAAGTCTGCAAGTAAGACTCCAATTCGACTCGCTAACGGACAACGAGTGACTTCTACGATAGTCTGTGACGTCACTTTTGAGCTGGCTCGACACGAATTTCACCGGACTTTTTACGTCTTACGTGATTTACGTACAACTGATTTAATCCTGGGTTTACCATGACTTGATGACGAACATGCCTCTTTACAGTTTGGTACAACCAGAATTTTTACATTAATGGACGGCACAGCAGTGGAGACTACGCTCGAGGAACGACGCCCCGAGTGTCTACTACTGTCATCTACGAAAGTTCAGAAACTCATGCGCAAGACGCGCCGCAGCAGGGGACGTCATGCTGATTTTTACGTCATTGAACTTACGTCAGCCGCTGAACAACCGACAGACTTTCACGCTGGAGAGGAGCTAACTGCAAACCAACGTGACAACTTCTGGTCGTTACTCTTTGATGGCTTCCCGGAGTTACTGCAACCTGTCGACTCTCCACCTGTAAGCCGACAGTGGGATCATCCCATTGAAACTGTTGGCCCAATGCGACGTCAACGTCTGAACAGGTTATCACATGCAGAGCGCGCTGAGCTAAATCGACAGCTCAAAGACGCGGTGGAGGCTGGTTTGGTCCGTCCCAGCTACAGTGAGTTCGGCTCGCCAATTCTCTTTGTGCGGAAAGCTGATGGCTCGCTACGTCTGTGCATTGACTACCGTGGCCTTAACGAGGTTACGCGTAAAGATGCTTACCCACTTCCGCGTGTGGACGATACTCTCGACGAACTTAAAGACGCGAATTTCTACACACACCTCGACCTCGCCTCAGGATTCTGGCAAGTTCGAGTGCGTGACCAGGACGTTCACAAGACGGCTTTTCAGACCCTTGATGGCTTAATGAAATGGGTCGCCATGCCGTTTGGCCTGTGCAATGCGCCAGCTACATTTCAACGAATGATGAATGACATTCTTCGCGACTTTTTACATAAGTTCGTGACAGTCTACCTGGATGACGTCTGCATTTACAGTCGAACAATGGAGGAGCACATGGAGCACCTTCGTCTTGTGCTGCAGCGATTCAAGGAGGAAGGGCTGAAATTACGCCTTAAGAGGTGCTTCTTCGGACAACAACAGATGGAACACCTGGGCTACACTGTGTCAGCCGGTAAAATTTCGGTTTCTACAAAGAAAGTCGAGGCCGTTGCAGACTGGCCAATGCCCAAGACGCAGAAGGAGGTTCGCAGTTTCGTACAATTCTGCAACTTCTATGCCAGATTTATACACAATTTTAGCGACCTTACGGCTCCATAGACGGACTTACTGCGGAAGTCCCAGCCACATAAGGTTACGCTGACGCCTTCTTGTTTGGAAGCCTTCGAGACTCTCAAGTTACGGCTCATTTCCGCGCCATGCCTGATCCTTCCGGAGGTCGGCTCGGACGCGACGTTCACCGTAGCTACAGATGCTTCAGCAGTGGGGATTGCAGCAGTCATGTTGCAAGACCAAGGAGGAGGTCTTCAACCAGTCTCTTATTGGGCGCGTAAGCTGAATCCAGCTGAGCGTGGTAACACTTACTCTGCGTACGACTTAGAAGCTTTGGCCGTACGCGAAGCTGTCAAGCATTGGAGGTGCTATCTTGAAGGCTGTTCTAAGTTCCTAGTCGTAACAGACCACGACACACTGCGACATCTGCTCAGGCAACCGAACAACAGGCTGAACAAGCGGCAAGCAAGATACCTGCGGGATTTGCAACCGTTTGTGGGCTCGATGACACTTGCATATCGCAAGGGAGCTTTGAACGAAGCTGACCCGTTAAGCCGGCGTCCAGACTTCGTACCTCAGGCCACAGTACCCTTATTTTGGGATGGCGAGGTTCCGTCATATCGGAAATTACGACGGAAGTCCCAGCTGCTGTTTGAAGACGCACAGTTAAATTCACTGACTGTTGACGCGCTGCAGCTGAGCCCTAAGTTCGCTGATCTCATTCGCGAGGGGTTCTCACAAGATTCGTTTTATGGGGACGATGGTGAGTGGACAAAAGACAGCCGGATAGAAGCCAGATACGGGTACTTTTGGCGTCTCAATCGCCTCTGTATTCCACAGAACTCTGAGCTCCGACTGAGATTGATCACAGAGCTGCACGAAAGTTCGTCAGCTGGTCACAAAGGAGTTGCTAGCACTCTTGCTAAAGCACTCGACAGATTCTGGTGGAAACGAATCCGCCAAGACGTGAAAGACTTCTGTGAGCGCTGCGTCGTGGGTCGCCGAGCGAAGATTCAACCGCAGATGGCTGCGACTCTTTACCCATTGCCTGTTCCACCCAGACCGTGGCACAGAGTTGGACTTGACTACCTGACACACTTGCATGAGAGCAACGGCTTTAACAGTGTGCTGATTGTAGTAGACCATCTAACTCGAATGGCCCATTTTCTGCCATGTACAGAGTCGATTACTGCCGAAGAAACTGCCACTTTGTTTTTACAGGGAGTATACCGCTTACATGGACTGCCCCGTGTGCTGATCAGCGATCGCGACCCGAAATTTGTCAGCGCTTTCTGGCAGACACTCTGGAGACGCCTTGGAACGCGTCTGAACATGTCTTCCAGGAGACACCCAGAAACATACGGGTTGACAGAGCGAGTGAACAGCACGTTTCAGCAGCTTTTTCGTTGCTTCTGTTGCTATGATGGCTCTAATTGGTCGACACTTCTACCGCAAGTGGAGTTTGCGTACAACGCTTCGCGTGCACTTGGAATTGAGCACACACCGTTCGAGGCTAACTTTGGGTTCTCTCCTGAGGAGCCTCCTGACCTACTGTTCAGCATGCGACCGTCGATTCCAATTTCGCAAGACGCAACAGAACGGTTGAGATTGTTACAGGAAGTACACACCTTGGTACGCTCAGTGTTACAGCTACACAAGGACGAGATGCAGGCGCGCACAAAACTGTCTACAGCGCCACACTTCGCTAAGGGAGACAAGGTGTCAGTCGTCAACCTTTTTCTGCGAGGACAACCAAACCGGAAACTCAGAGACAGACAGCTTGGCCCTTTTCCAGTGGAGGAGCAGATTGGGAAACACATTTACAGATTGTAACTACCAGCGACCGTACATTTACATCATGTGTTCCATGTTAACAACTTACGACCCTTTGCTACTGCTCCACTACGACCAGCTGTTCCGGTGACTGTACCTGAAGGAGACGATGAAGAGTTCGACGTCTTGCACATCTCTGCTGTGTGCATCAAGTCGCTACCTGGGCGACGAGGCAAATATCAGCTCTTCATGACGCACTTCAGTGATGACGACATTCCACCTGTCTGGCACCGATTAAACGAGGTACACCGGACGATTGCGTTACAAGAATTCTTGGAGACGCCCCAATGGCACAATTTTGCCAAGACTCAGGCGTACACTGACTTCATGCACGCTCACCCAGCGCGCATTCCTGAGTCCCAGTAATTGCTTCAGTAAAGGAGCTTAGACCACGGAGGTCTGCCTTGCGGCGGCCTCATTGATCTGTCAAGAGGGGGAGGGTACGAGTGTGACGAGTATAGTCCTGCAACAGTACATTGCAGGACATTGTACAGGTACTCGTTACGGATTCCAATTCGTGCTTTTCCACAGGACGGACGTATACTCGTGGGTACGTCGCTACTGCAATATTGTAATGGTGCTGATGCTACATTACGACCAGGAGGACGATCGCTGCCGGAGGAGCGGCACGGTCTGGCGGCGGCGGTCCTTAGGATCGGCCGCCGCCGGAAAATCCCGGTACGGGGGGTTTTTGGAAAAATTCCCGTACCCACCATCTTTTGAGGACCGGCGACTCGATCCCTGTGTTCTTCCAACCCCTTCCCTAGTCGGTACCCGGTTATCGATAGGCTGCCTCAGGCCGTGTGCCTAGGGTTATCGTAACGGCACACTGCTTGTAAAGGCGGCCCCCTAACAACGTAAACCACCGGGGGAGGGCACGGACGGCCACAGCGCGATCAGATAGGTGTTGGAAATAGACGAGAAAAGGACAGGGGACATGAGAAAATCTGGCTCGGGGGCAGGAGAGCCAGTCGGACACCATCTGCAGCCTAGTTCTTTTCTCTTCTCAGCCCCCGAAGGAGGAGAGAAGACTAGGCTAGGTGGCGAGCTGCGTCGAGAGGAGCGGCTAATACCTCGGGCGGGGTTGAGCACGGATCGAGGCGGGACCGAAGACGACCTATGCGAGGGGGGTTTTTCACCTGCCTTTCCCCCCAAGCTCCGGCACGACCGGAGTCGCACAGGAGCCGAGATCAGGCAGGTTTGCCTCGGCCATCTCAAGATGAAGAGCCTTGCTGATAAGCGACCCCGCAGCGGCTGGAGCAGGCCGCGTATCGTGGAGACTAGCGACATTTTTAATTTCATACTATATCAAAAAAAAACGTATAGATCAGAAAATAATAAATACCTAGATACGGGTATGTTTTAGACGGTATCGTTACTGCAATTGGAGAGGTTGGGATTAGTGGTTCCACGGTCTACCTCACGCTTCTAAGTCCGGCTAGGCATAGCATAAGGGGGACCAGAGACTCAAGCCGGTTTTACTGGTATTGGAGTGTCGAATTTCAAATTTCAAATTTGTTCACATTGAACACAAGATGTAAGCGTCCTGTCGTTGGAAGTTTTAATCTGTAACTGTGTTTCCCAATTTGCTTCTGCACTGAAAAAAGTCCAAGCTGTTTGTCTATGAGTTTCTTGTTGGGCTGTCCACGTAGAAAAAGGTTGGTTGTGACGACTGACACCTTGTCTCCTCTGACGAAGTGTGGCGTTGTAGACGGTTTTGTGCGTGCTTGCATCTCGTCCTTGTGTAGATGTAACACATAGCGTACCATGGTATGTATTTCTTGTAACAATCGTAACCGCTATGTTGCGGCTTGCGAAATTGGAATTCATGGTCGCATGCTAAACATCAGGTCTAGAGGCTCCTCAAGAGAGAATCCAAAATTAGCCTCAAACGGGGTGTGTTCAATTCCGAGTGCACGAAAGGCATTGTACGCAAATTCCACTTGCGGTAGCAAAGGTGTCCAATGAGAGCCGTCGTAGCAACAGAAGCATCGAAGAAGCTGTTGAAATATGTTGTTCACGCGCTCCGTTAGTCCGTTTGTCTCCGCTTGTGGATTGGAAGACATGTTGAGACGTGTTCCCAAGCGTCGCCAAAGTGTCTGCCAGAAGGCACTGACAAATTTCGGGTCACGGTCACTGACCAGCACACGGGGCAGTCCATGCAATCGGTAGACTCCATGTAAAAAAAAAGTAGCAGCCTCTTCGGATGTTACACTTTATGTATATGGCATAAAAGGGGCCATTCGAGTTAGATGGTACAATACTACAATCAGCACATTGTTAAAGCCATTGCTCTCATGTAAGTGTGTCAAGTAGTCAAGACCAATTGTGTGCCACGGTCGGGGTGGAACGGGTAATGGGTAAAGAGTCGCAGCCATTTGCGGGCGAATCTTTGCTCGTCGACATACGACGCAACGCTCACAAAATCTTTCACATCTTGGCGAAGTCGTTTCCACCAGAATCTGTCGAGTGCTTTAGCAAGAGTGCTAGCGACTCCTTTGTGACCATCTGACGAACTTGCGTGCGGCTCTGTGATCATTCTCAGTCGGAGCTAAGAGTTCCGCGGAATATAGAGGCGATTGAGGTGCCAAAAATATCCATTTCTGGCTTCAATCCGGCTGTCTTTCGTCCACTCACCCTCGTCCCCATAAAACGAGTCTTGGGAGTACCCCTCGCAAATGAGATCAGCGACCTCCGGGCTTAGCTGCAACGCGTTAACAACCAGTAAATTTAAATGTGCGTCTTCGAAAAGCAGTTGGGACTTCCGTCGTAATTCACGATCCGACGGAACCTCGCCATCCCCAAATAATGGAACTGTGGCCTAAGGTACGAAGTATGGACGCCGGCTGGACACGTATTCTACCGTCACTAAAGACAGTAAAAAGTTCCAAAGTACTACTAAAGTACTACTGAACCACATAACGGGGATGGGTCGGTAGCTCGAATGAGCAACGCCGATCGTCTTCGCTCTGGGCTTGGCCGCCCATCGAGCGACAGACTGGTGGACAGGGCCGTAGAATCACTGGCACCATCCACCTTTCCCCACCCGAGCCTAGCTCACCCAGGTCAGTGGATCCGTAGCGACACAAAACGGTACACACTCAAAGGCGCAACTTTCAGGGATTTGAATTTCATCTCCCCGACAGCTATCGCGCCACCCACTTCGAAATCCGAACATGTACCCGCCACAGTATTACGAATGAACAATCACACCCATCGCTTACAAAACGCTCCCCCCCCCGGGCAGCGGCGCGCCACACCGCGCCCCTCCGAGCGTCCGGACGTCCATGTCCGCCGCCTACTACCAACAAACCCATGTCCCATCGGGCATGGTCGTGTGCCGCCAACACACGCAATCCACTCGAAAACCTACTCGAAAATCCTCAACTAACCCCCTTGGTTCTCTCCCCTACTTGGAATCAAGCTCGATCGAAATGTCCTCGACCCCTACCCCCCCACCTACAGGCAGGCGCTTCTGCGGGACCCCTAGGACCGCGAGCGATACACGCACCTCTGCGATCCCCGGAACCAACTCGCGGGCCACCCGTTGACCCCATTCCTCACCGTCCCCCAACTGTCCCATGTCCGACATAACATGGGAACAACACTGGACCCCTCCCCTATACGTCGTGGACTCCAGACCCCCCTGGTCGTGGCTGCCCCCCGGTCAACCACGGACCTTGGCGGGGCCGACGACTTCTCCACCCGCATGATCGACTCCTCCCTCCTCACATGCCAGTACTCGACCACCCCCTCCCACGTTGCTCGCTTTTGGATTCACGGCGTCTTCCTGCCGGATCCATCCCACCCCGACCCGATCACGTCGGCCTGCTCGGTGGCCCGCCACTGGCTACTCGAGAGCCTCAACAGCCTCATCGCCGACCTCCCCAATCGCATCAAAAATATAATCGGTCGGGAACTCGCCCATCACACACGATGGACTGCGAACTCCACCCGCACCCTCCACCCGACAGCCCCAAAATGCGACGACACCACACCCTTGCCTATCGAGCTTCGTTCGGGATTTCAGGAAATTCGCCTTGTTCTCCCCACCTCATGCGTAGCGGTCGGCCTTTTGTACCAGCTGGCTTCACGCCATCGTGAACTCCACTCGGCCGGTCCAGCACCCCCCTCCGCAGCCTCCTCCCCCTCTCGCCTGACAAAACTACGACAACAAAAAATCCAATTCCTACGAGACGCCTCTGTCCCTTCAGTTTCTGGCCGGAGAGTGAAGATCCGCTCCCCCATGTTCATTGGTATCACCGGCCAAGAAACGGTCGCCCTCCTGCAGGACCTCCTCACCTCCAACCTCGCGCACGCGCTCACCTCTGCCGGATCAGCCCCCTCGACCCACCCCCAATGCAGGCTCGAGGACCTCCCTGAGCCGGCACATTTCATCCTCCAATTCACGGACGCCCTCCAGCCAGTGGACGTTCCCACCCCGATCGAGGACGACCCCTCCTCGCTCTGGGTGAATATCCTCCACCTGCCCAATAACCCCATTCATTCACAATCTAGACATGTGTCCCTACACATCCTTTCATATTCCCTTCACGAACCTGTACCCCCCAACCATCATCTTAACATCATCCCCATCACCCCCCCCCCCCAGTCACATGCCCCGTTCCGGGCACCTCCTGGGCTGACACCTGCTTCACCATTGTCCTCATCCAATCCCGCCACTCACTCTCTCTCCCTTTCATCAACCCAGATGGCTCCATTCCACCCACCCACTGGTTATACACCCTCTTATACCAAACAACAAACGAAGACACTACCCACCACACCCCCACATCCACCCCCCCAACCCCCCACCCCCTCGACCTCTCTTCCTACACAACACTGAAAAAAAATCCAGATGGCTCCTTCTTCCGCTCCCACCCCTTCACCTCCCCCGTCATCGCCACCAGCATTCAGATATCTCTCAGCACAGACATGTACTGCATCCTCATCTCCACCAACGGCACCGTCACTATCCCCCTCAACCACACCTTCACACACAAAGGAGCACTCACACAATCAACTTGCACCCTCACCATCAACCCCCACCACTACTCAACCTTTGGTAGGGCCCGTCTACCAGACCCCGTCTTCACCACAACCCCCTCCCCACCCCCTCTCACACACACAAAACACTTCACCCTCTACCGCAACCCCCCCTCCCTACTTCTTCAATGGACCCGCCACCTCCAAATCAACCACATCTCCGACCAATGGCTCCTCGAGCCATCGGACTTCCACATGCACGCCGATGATGAGCTCCCTCTCGACCTCTCCTCCTTTCCCGACATCCAACTTTCCTCCACCACCACTGCTTCCACATCCTCCTTCCACACCCACCCCTCCCCCTCCCTTATAGCTCCCCCCACCAACCCCCCCCCCCCCCCGCCACAGCCCCTACCCTCCTTCCCATCATCACTGAGGACTCCTCAGAACCCATGGACTCCTCCCCTACCCCTCCCCTCAACCGCACACAACCCCTCCCCCACTCTACCACCGCCCCCAACCCCACACCTGCTCTACCCCCCCCCCTCATCCAAATCCACTTCCCTCCCCACACCCCCCCCACCTCCCCCCTCCCCGACCATGCGGAATCCCCCCCTACACTCGTTCCCCCACCGACCCCTCGCTCAAACCCGAACCCCAGGCCGGCATCGCCAAACCCTCCCGCCCCTCCCGCAAGAAAACGTCCCCATCACCTCCCCCACACGCCCCCCCACACCCCTCCTTCCACCCCATACAAATACACACTGCCCCCCTTCACTCCCCAACGCCGAGCCCCACACCGGCTTCACCTCCCGTCCCCCACTGCTCCCTCGACCCCACCCTCCTGCCCCTTCCCACCTCCCCCCCGGAAGGCGACGACTACGACCTCGACGACTACGAAGACCTACATGAGGAAGACCTAGAGGAGACCCGACCCCTTCCGGCTGCCACCCCCGCCTCCAAGGGCCCCAATAGCCCACACAGGTCATCCCCGGCCGCCTCGGCCGAATATCATCATTCGTCCCCCACAGGACACCCCCGAGGTTAGACCCCACACCCAACCCCTCCCCCCTCAGCCCGATATCCGACTTCATATTGTAAACACCGCGTTACAATCAACTCTCCCGGCTCATTTTACCCCCCACACTTGCTGCACAACCCTACATAACTACCTCTTCGACCTCAACCTCTAATACGGCCTTCCTACCCCCATCGGCTACCTCGACTCCTCTGCGGTCCTCTCCTTTCAATGGGGGCAATACTAGGACCTCTCCAACCTCTATTGCCTTGCCACAACCTTAACTAAACTTCACTCCACCCCCTCCACTTCATACACTGTCATCACTAATAACGAGGTAGACAATCACCACCACAGCTCCCAATACCCTTGCCAATGGACTAACCTCTCTAATCGCGGCGCCTCACCCCGTCCGGGTACTCCTAACCACTCCCTCCTCGTTCTCACATGGCAAAATTTTCACTTCGGCCTCCTCCACTTAACCCACTCCTCAGCCACCTGGATTGACTCCCTCCACCACCCCCCTCCGCCCGACCTCCTCGCTCGCTCTCTCAATCTCCTCTCAGACTGGAACTCCTCCCCCCCCCCACCCGTCGGCGACCTTCGCTCACTTAACCCCCCACGGCAAAGTGACTCAGAACGTCCTTGGTCGTGCGGAACTCACGCCCTCCTACACATCTACTTTATCATCACAGCCCCCCCAGACCAGGAATACAACCCCCCCTCCTTTGACCCCCGTACCTCAGTATATTCTCTCCACACCCTCCTCTGAAACCACACCTTCCGCTCCGCACCACTCCCAAAGGGCCGCCCCCAACTACTCGCCGCCCTCCAGCCCTCAATCCCACCTACCCCCCCCCCCCCCCCCCCCCCCCCCCCAGCTCCCACCCCCGCCCCTCCCCCCACCACCTACCCCTCCCCTCCCCCCTCCCCTCCTCCCCTCCCCCTTCCCTTCCAACATCCCCCCGTCGACCGCCCCCCCCCGACGACACGCATGACACCACTCCCTCCCTCCGCTCCCCCATCCTACCACACCACACATCCCAACCACTCCACCTCATCACCCTCAACACCCGAGGCTTCCACACCTCCATTATGGATGTCTAACACCTTTCCACCACCCACCATCATGACGTGCTTATCCTCACCGAAACCAACCATGCCACCCACAAATCCCGTTGGCGTATCGCCCTCCCCCAATACCACCTCAAAAGCTCCCGACCCTACTACTCACATGTGCCCCTACCCAACGCAGGCGTTCTCTTCGCGGTCTGCAGAGCCTCTTTCCAGTCTGCCACTGTCCTAACCCCGCCCCCCACCTCATCCCCCATATCGCTGGGCTGAACGTCGTCCTTCATTCAGGCACCCCCTACCTTCTCATAGGAGCCTACATGCCCCAGCTCCACACCCCCCAACTGACCCGCTTATATGACGAAGTTGCAGCATGGGGCCACCGCGTGGCAGACGACCACCCGCAACACCGCACCCTCTGGGGTGGTGACTTCCAAACGACCACCACCACAGGTACAGGTCACCCTGCCCTCACCTCCCTCCCTAAATCCCACCTCCAACCCCTCCACAACCCCATCCCTACCTTCCCCCGCAGCGGAGGCTGCCTGGACCACTGGCTCACCACGCCCCCTTCACCTCTCACCCTCCCACCGTCCTCTTGCTCGATATTCCCCTCCCCCTCCCACTTCACTAACCACTCTGCAATCCACCTCTTCATTCCCGCCCCTCTCTTCCTCATGGCACATCCCCCCCCTCCCCATACCCACCCCCACACACACCATACGACGCGCGAACTCAACTTTCGACTGCCCCTCACACCCGACCACATACAAACATATCAAACAAGCACACCCGACTTCATCACCCAAACGGCCGCCCTCCACGCAGAAATTCTCAACACCTCACACACCTCGGCCTCCCCCGACACCCTCGACACCCTTGCCTCACAATTCACTACACTCCTCTCCCAACACATGGACCACGCAGCCACAGTTTGGCCTCTTCTCCCAGCCAAAAACCCCGCCCACCCCAAGCGTCCCTTGACCCTACTTGGCTTACAAATAGAACACGCACTCACATACTCAAACTCCGCAGATGCAGCAAGAACAACGGCCCCGTCCCCTTCGCCCAAGCCCTCTTACACACAACTGAATATCTCTCCCCTAACGCCATCAAACAACAGTGCCAAGCACGCATACGCCAGCTCTTTCACGCCACCACCACAAATAAGCTAAAGAAAATATAAACCCGAGCCAATACGGCCTACGACACCTGCCCCAAATTCTCCCACCGCCGCTTGAAAACTAAAAGCGGCCTCCTACCCCCCGCCAGCGCCGCCTCAACACTCCACCGCATTACTAGACCCGATAAGACTACCGCATCCTCTCCCTCCGCTGTCATTGACGCGGTACACTCTCACTTCGCCACCGAACTCGGCCGCGCCACCCCGCACGAATTGCCCACCCCCCCCGTGGGAACTCCCCGACAACCCCGACGTCTTTACAATCGAACCCCGCGGAGACCCCTCTCTCACCCTCGCCGACATGATTACCCGTGACACCTTCGATAAACCCCTTAACTCCTTAGGCGCCGGCAAAGCCCCCGGCCCCGACGGTATCCCCAGTGAAATAGTCAAATTCCTACCACCGGCGACCCGCTCCGCCCTCTTCTCTCTCCTCTCCCTCCTCGCTCACAAGTCCTACACCCCCCCTGATTGGTGCCACAGCACAACCTGCCTGCTACACAAAAAAGGCGACCCCTCCCTCATCGATAACTACCGCCCCATCGCCCTCATGAATAACCTCCTTAAACTTTGGACAACACTAATCAAAGATGCAGGCTCCAAATTTGCCGAAACCCACGGCATTCTCAGCGACCAACAGGACGGCTTCCGACAACACCGCAGCATCCACGACGCCCTCTCCTCCCTCATCATGATGATCTACGTCATGTACGCAGATTTCAAAGGCGCCTTCAACGCTGCGGACCACCGCATCATGTTCAAAGTTTCAAACACATGCGTCAACTCGGTATGCCCCCCACCTTTGTCGACACATGCGAACACCTCAACGGGGTCTCAACCACAGATTATATTACACCACATGGCCCCACCCTCTCCATCGACATTAATCGCGGAACCCTCCCGGGAGACACCCTCTCCCCCTTTCTATTCACCCTCTTCCTTGAACCCTTCCTTCGATGGCTCACGGTGGGAAGCCGGGGCTACCGCCCAGGCCCCCCCCGCCACTAACGTCGACCCCACAGAACCCACAGCCACATACCCAGGACATGGCTTCGCTGACGACCTCAGCCTCGCCACGGGCTCGACCCCCAACATGATTATTCAGCTCAGGAAACTCTCCCTCTTCAGCGCCTACACCGGCATGACCGTCAACATCCGCAAATGCTGCATCACCGGCGCCCTCTGGCGCATAGGCAACGCCCTCACCCTCGCCAACAGTGGCCTCCTCGCATCCCGTTTGCAAACTCAATTCATCTCCCTCAACTCCACCCCGGCCCCCATTCCCTCCATAGGCCCCACAAACACATAACGCGTCCTAGGGGTAGAGCTGAACACCTCCCTCACCTTCACCAAACATTGGCACGAACTAAAACGTACCACTGCATCCCTCATCACCACCCTTTCCACCTCCCCACTAACACAATCCCGCAGAATCAGGGTCATCCGAGGACTCCTCATCGGTAAACATTTCACCCTCCAGCTCGGCCTCTTCACCGACTCCCATCTCGACACTCTCGAAGGGCAAATCTGCCGCGCACTCCGCTCCGCCGTCTCCTCGGTACGTAACCTTCCCCGCACAGCCCTCCACCGACCCACCTCCGACCTCGGCTACGGCCTCCCCTCCCTCAAAGCCAACGCCGCACAACTCACAGTTTTCCACCTACATAAAATCATGAACAACTCAGGCTATAGAGGCCACATGGCCCGCGCACACATCCGCACCTTATCCGCCACGTACTCCCACTGGCCCTCGGAATCCATCATGTCAACGTGTTACACCCCACCCACACTCCAATGCTTAGTCAAAGCTCAGCGCGATGCGGGCACCCTATTCCACAACATCCCTCCACTCTCCCTCACCAACCCTATCGCCTCCACAATCCGCGGCCACTTCACCACCCAGGACAACGCCCTCCTCGCCTCACTCCGGGACAAAGCCACACACATCACCGACCCTCACACATAAAAGCAAGCCTACTACGACCTCTCTCCCCGCAAAACACACGCCTCCCTCCTCCCCTGGAAAAATAACATCACCACGTGGCCACAAGTCCTCCTCAGAGCCACCTCATCCTCCTTATCCTCAAATCCTGCAAATCCATCACCACACTCACGGGGTCCACCACCCCACTTTCAGTCCCCATCCGCCTCCTCGCCGCAATCCTCACCGAACCCTCCAACACTATCCACAACCGCCTCCCCATCACAAGCCTCACTACCAAACAAGTATCCCCCCCCACCACTATATACCCCTCATGGATTCCCCTCCTCTCCCCACACCTCCCTCGCACACCCCTCACCCTCTCATCCGGCATCTACACCTCACGCACCACCCACCCCACCCCCACCGCCCCCACCACACACTTAGACACAGAATACCTCACCCCCTCAGACCACCATTACCCCCCCTGCGACGTAACGCGCATCATTTCTAAACACAAGGACACAGAATACGGCCAAACGCAGTACATGGTTGAATGGGCCCCGGAACACCTCACGGAATGGGACATTCAGTCACAACTCGGGCGCCCGCCGGCGGCGCAGCGGCGGCGGCCCCGGAGGGGGGTGCGCTCGCAGGCCCGTCGGCATCCCCTCACCTCCCCGTGGTGGGCGCTGGAAACCCCGTAGCCGTGCCAGGCATGGCATGGTAGGGGGCTAAGAGGGCCGACAGCTCGATCCGTGGGATCAGCAGCTGTCGGGAAAGCCCTGTACAGAGGGCTTTTGAAAAAATAATTTCTGTGCACTACCGGCGCCAAGATCTCCCGCTCGGCCCGTCCGATATGTTTTTTCGCGCACAGATACTCCTAGATACAGCCTTACTTTTAGGAGTGGGACCTGTACTACGGCAGCGTTTGATGGCGAGGAGGGTACGGCCGGATCAGCGGTGGGAGGCGGGTGTTGGAGCTGGTGGTGGCCAGCCGGGAAGCAGCGCCAGGAAAGGGCGCTCGCTAGCTATCGACCAGCCCTGTGCCGGTCGAACCTTGCCGAGGGGTGAGGCAAGACATGGCACAGGATGGTGGCTAGTCGCAGGCGGAGGAGCGGCTACAGGAGGCGGCGGCGATCCTCAGGATCAGCCGCCGCCGAAAAGCCCTGTACGGAGGGCTTTTTTCGGAATTTAAAACAATGTCCGTACCCGGCGTCGAGCTAGTTGGGGAGCAGCACCAGGGTAGGGCGCTCACTAGCGCGCCGCTACGTCGTCCAGCGTCATCTCCCGGGGGGAGGAGTCAGCTGGGACGGCAAGGAGGACAGTCGCGATGGGTGGAGCGACAAGATCTGGCGGCGACGACCCTTTGGGTCGGCGCCGCCGGAAAACCCGGCACGGAGGGTTTTTGCTTAATTCCGGGCGCCCGCGGCCCGCCGGATCCGGCCACGGTGACCTGCCCCCCCCCCTCTTCGACACCCACTACCCCGACAGACCTTCATACTCCTAGGAGTCCTTGAGCGTGGGCCCGGGTGAGCGCGGAGGCCCCCGCTCAAGAAAAGGCTGCTCGGTGGACGCGCGATCAGAGGGGGGAGGGTACGGCCACAGGCCGGAAAACCGACAGGTACCCGGGTACCAGACAGAGAAAAACCGAGGAAATGGGCGGGGAAAATTCAGGCGCGGAGGCAGGAGCGCTAGTTTTTTCTATGTCTGTGTGTCTCGGTCCCCCCCACCTGCCCTCGAGGTGATGGGGGACCTCGACACGGAGGACCGCCGCGTCGGTGGACGCGGCAAGACCTTGGGGCGGGGTTTACGGGATGGAGCGGCGGGATCGACGAGCGACCGCGCGAGGAGGGGTTTTTTGCCAGCCTTTCCCCTCCTTCCTTCGGCAAGACCGAAGTCACGCGGGAGCTAGATTAGGCTGGCCCGTCGTCCCTCCCGAACGCCGACCGGCCTAGGCCGGTCGACACCCCGGTTCGGCGGGAGCGGGCCGTGCATCGTGAAGGTCGAGCAGCAGTTTAGTTTTGCATTTCTAGACAAGTGGATTTATTTTTAGATCTGTTTTTCTTGATTACAAAATTATTACGCTGTTACTGCTTAGGTGGGGGGACTGTGGCAATTACTGAGGTTGCTTACAGTTATATAACTCCCGAGGAACGTCGAGACACACATTGCAGATAGGTGTGCCGATAAGAAATGAACCTGGTCGGAGAGACCCGGGCCCAACTTGCTAATAAGTCATGTATGGCGAAGTAGAGTGGCCCGTGAGACGACACTCGGTCCAGTTTGCCGGGACATGTTGTGAACAATTTCAATTTCAATTTCAATTTCACAACTCGACGACGGCTTCCGCCTCATCTCCTCCACCCCACATCGGTATGCCTCCCCACCCCCTCCCCCACCGCATGCTCCATCTGTCATGACCCACTGCACACAAAACCCACCTCCACCTGCTGCACATGCCCGCACTTTGCCGTACATTCCCAATGCCGCCCAGCTCAGGGACCCGCCACATGGATGTGCGAGTGGTGTGCTCGCGGCCAACAACACGACCTCACCCGCCTCCACGGAGTCTAGTGGGCCCCATGCCTACAACTACACGACACCATCAGTGAGACCCCCTCCGGCCCCACCGCCCTCACCGCGTTTAACTCCGGCTTTGTCCCCTCCACCACACCCATTCTTCCAGAACCCGACCCCCTCCCCGGTCACACCCCCTAATCTCACTCAACCACGACCCCATCAACCCCGACCTCGACATGCTCTCTACCGGTAAATTCGCCATCCACGCACACCCATCACTCCGCGACACCACCGAACTCAGCACTCCCGACGGCCGCGCGGTCACCACCCTTAACGGCCCCCGCGTCCGCCACCTCTACCAACTCTTCCGCCCCGACCTCTCGCTGCACACGTTCGAAGAGGAGGTCTACCACCTCCTCGCTCGCCTAGGTTCCCGCTCAGAAATCCACTCACCCACACCTGCCACCACCACCCGTAACAGATGGGCCACTCGAGAAGACCTACTCACAGCTCTCCGCCACACATTCCGCATTAATACATAACTCAACTCCGACCCCCTCAGTAAATCCCTCCACTCCCTCACCTACCACTCCCTCTACCCCGAAGACGTAGTCTTCTCATCTAGTGGCAGCAATGCCCCACACACATGGCAAGGCACCAACATCGCCAACCCCGAATACGACCACGAATGCATGCGCCGCGCCATGGAACACGCAATCACCAGCGCACACCTCACAGCCCCTCACACACCCAGCGCAACCATCCTCATTCTCCCCCGATGGGAACACACACCCTACCGCCACTCCAAATACATCAACTCCCCATACACCCACCACCTCTACACCCTCCCCAATGACGCAAACACCTTCCTACCCCCCGAACAACACACTGGCAACCCCACCCCTACCCCATTCGGCACGAGATGGATGGTCGACATATACCTCGTCGCTAACCCACTCGCACTCTCCACCCTCCCGTCACCCACAGCCATGACCGCACTTCACAACACTCTCGAATCTATCTACGACACTCACCTCCCCAACCCCACCATCACCACCCCCCCTCACCTCTTTGACACCTACTCACCCCACTCAACAGGCATATACCACCTCCCCCCAAACCCAACTCACCCCATCACACACCCCCTCCCGGAACGCATGCAACTAACATACCCCCCCACCAAAGGTACTTTTGCTTGGAACTGGCAGGACTTTGTATACACAGACGGCTCGAAAAAAGGAGGCTCGTCCCCCCTCGGAGCAGCTGCAACCCACCCCGCCTCGGACACCAAAATCAAAATCCTTGTGACCTCTACCCCTCCCTCGCAGGCTCGCACACAATAAATCTCGCTGAATTAGCTGGCATAGATATAGGCCTCCGACTTGGCCGCACCCACCTCCTTACAAACAGTGCGTGCTCCCTCCGCCTCATACAAGGATACTTAAACTGCCCTTCCGCTTACAGACACAACATCCACCGCGACACGCTCCAATCCATCGCACACACCCTCAGAACCCGTTGCGATGCAGGCATCCGTACACACCTAGGCAAAATTAAAGCACACAACCACTCCCTAGGTAACGACCTTGCAGACACCCTCGCCAACCAAGTCGCGGATGGTCACCCACCCGACACTACATACACCACAAGCTCAGATGAGGTCTCGATAGGCCACTGGAATTGGCCATACACCCTCATTCCACAAACCCTAGGGCAACCCGTACCCTACAGATACACCAACCTCAAAGCTGACGCACACACCTACAACACCAAACACACACACACACCCCTCTCGCAAACAACCAAACACGGTGCCCTCCTCGCCCGCGCCGCGGAGGACGGCGCCGAATTCTCTTTCCACAAAAAACACTCAACCCTCACAAATATCCAGCTCACGCACAAGCAAGAATTCATGTGGGGAGTCCACAACACCCGCCTACTCACTCATAACCCCACCCTGCGTTGCCCCCTATGTGGCCAATTCACTAGCAACGGCCACATGGCCGGTAACTACCCCACCATGTCTGGCCTAAGACAGGACCGACACAACAACGCGCTACAACTCCTACTCTCCCTACTTGAGCGCCACAACGGAGGCCGTTGGGAAACCATCACTGCAAACTTCGGTAACAAACCCATTAAATCATTTGCTTCCCCCACTCATGCCCACACTCCGCTTGACTGTTACCCACCTCACCCCACCCACATGCCCACCCGCCTTGTTGATGCTGACGAAGGTTTCTCGCCCGACTCCCTAACCTCGTGTCCCGCCGTCCTCCCACCTGAGATTCTCCCCCCCGCGCTACGACCCCCCGCACACAAACCCGACTTTATCCGCCTCCTCGAACCCCGATTCGTTGGCCACATAAACGGTCGCCGCCGTTACGCGTCCATAAAAAGTTTCAGATAGGGGAATGGAAGTACTGCACGGACAATAACCTCTCCGAAACAGCTCACCTCATACGTGCCAAATACACACCCCTTGCAAACGCCATCCGCAGCCAGTAGCCAAGCACAGTAGTAGACATCCTTCCCATCGTCATGAGCCGCACAGGTACACCACACTCCTCCACCATCACGAGTCTCACCTCCCTCCTCACCGCCCGCACAGACCCTCTTGACAAACTCATCTCCAAAGCACGCCTCGACACGTCTCGCATCCCTGCACAGCTCCACACACATACGGTCCAATGGCTACATAATCTCCTACTTATGTACCGCATCAAGTCCCGCACGACCTCCCGCCGCGCCTCTGCTCATTGCCCCCTCGCACGACCCTAAATGCACGCAGCCCTTGCCTCGTCTTGCACAACTCCCCCGGGGGGAGTTAAACCCCCGAACATCCCTGGAGAGGTTGGATTTAGGTGGTTAACGGTCTAGCCGTGACTTGTAAGTTCCCTGTATGGCATAGTTGGGAGTGCCTAGAGACAGCAGCCGGCGCATACGGCTTTTTGTGTAAAACCGGCGCATACGGTACATGTTGTAAACAATTTCAATTTCAATATCAATGGACGCCGGCTTAACGGGTCAGCTTCGTTCACAGCTTCCTAGCGATATGCAAGTGTCATCGAGCCCACAAACGGTTGCAAATCCCGCAGGTATCTTGCTTGCCGCTTGTTCAGCATGTTGTTCGGTTGCCTGAGGAGATGTCGCAGTGTGTCGTGGTCTGTTACGACAAGGAACTTAGAGCATACTTTAAGATAGCACTTGCAATGCTTAACAACTTCGCATACGGCCAAAGCTTCTAAGTCGTACGCTGAATAAGTGTTACCACGCTCAGGTGGATTAAGCTTACGCGCCGAGTAAGAGACTGGTTGAAGACCTCCTCCTTGGTCTTGCAACATGACTGCTGCAATCCCCAATGTTGTAGCATATGTAGCCATGGTGAACGTCGCGTCCGAGCTGACCTCCGGAAGGATCAGGCATGGCGCGGAAATGAGCCGTAACTTGAGAGTCTCGAAGGCTTCCAAACAGGCAAGCGTCAACGAAACCTTCTGTTGCTGGGACTTCCGCAGTAAGTCCGTCAATGGAGCCGTAAGGTCGCTGAAATGATGAATAAATCTAGCATAGAAGTTGCAGAACTGTACGAAGCTGCGATTCTCCTTCTGTGTCGCAGGCACTGCCCAGTTTGCAACAGCCTCGACCTTCTTTGTGGAACTCGAAACTTGACAAGCAGACACAGTATGGCCCAAATATTCCATCCCATGAAGGCCAAAGAAGCACCTCTCAAGGAGTAACTTCAAGCCCTCTTCTCCGAATCGTTGCAACACGAGACGCATGTGCTCTAGGTGTTCCTCAAGTGTGCGATTGTAAATGCAGACGTCGTCGAGGTAGACCGTAATGAACTTATGTAAAAAGTCGTGAAGTGTGTCATTCATCATTCTCTAGAACGTAGCTTGAGCATTACACAATCCGAACGGCATGGCGACCCATTCCATTAAGCAATCATGGGTATGAAACGCCGTCTTGTGGATGTCTTGATCACGCACTCGAACTTGCCAGAAGCCAAAGACGAGGTCGAGATGGGTGTAGAAGTTCGCGTCCTTAAGCTCATCAAGCGCGTCGTCCACACGCGGAATTGGGTAATCATCTTTCCGCGTAATGTATACAGCTTGGACGTATCAAACCAACGTCCACAACGTCTTTGAGCTGTCAGTTTAGCTCAACGCGCTATGCAGGTGACAATATGTTCAACCGTTGACGTTTCATCGGGCCAGATGTATCAATGGGATGATCCCACTGTCGGCTTACATGTGGAGAGTCCATAGGCTGCAGTAACTCCGGGAAGTCATCGTAAAGTAACGACCGCAAGTTCTCACGTTGGTTTGTAGCTAGTTCCTCTCCTGTGTGAAATTCAGTTGCTTGGTCGGCGGCTGGCGTAAGTTCAATTACGTAAAATTCCGCATTACGTCCCCTGCTGCGGCGCGTCTTGCGCATAAGTTTCTGAACTTTAGTAGACGACATAAGTAGACACTCAGGACGCCGTTCCTCTAGCTGAGTCTCCACTATTGCGCCATCCATAAGAGTAAATACTCTAGTAGAACCAAATTGTAAAGAGGCATGTTCGTCGTCAAGCCATGGTAAACCCATGATCAAGTGAGCAGCACGTAAGTCACGTTAGACGTAAATGGTCCGTTGCAATTCGTGACGAACCGGCTCAAAAGTCACATCACAGACTGTAGACGAAGTCACACGTTGTCCGTTGGCAAGTCGAACATGTGTCTTGGTCGTAGACTTACGAGTTAGTAAAGCGAAGCGTCGTACAAAATCCGCGGACACGAAGTCAAGTGTCGCAAAATTCACGGCGTTCCCGAATTGCCGAAAACGCGCTTTTCTTGTACACGCGAAAACGCCGTCACGCGCGCCCGACCTACGTCGTGGCATGACCACCGACACGCGCCCACGTACACTGGCTCAGAAACCCTAAGGCCTTAGTCGATGAATGAGCAGGGATAGGGCCTCTTAAGCACGTTTACCCTAGGGCAGGTTTTGCCAAAGATGTCAGCTTGCTTACAATTTGGCCAAAAGACACCCACAGACAGGGTCTAGGGGTCAATTAGCGCAGGATTATAGGGATGGGTGGGTGGGTTCGCGCGAAGCCTAGATTGGCTGAGCGCGAAAGCAGAGAGTGCCTAGGCTCGTGGCTAGCTACGGCTTATAAGGCACGGGCTAGCTAGAGCTGACCGTTGGGGAAGTCGTTGGTCGTTGGCTGCGTCTAACTGCTCGGGCAAGGTGGTTGCCCTGCAGGTGAGATGCGCCGATATTAACGGTAACAGTAACCGCTAGAGTTACTGTCCCGTACACATGATATTGGATATGCAAACCTCTAGATTCAAATCAATCTGACCATTTACCCTAGGGCACGTTTTGCCAGTAACCTAAAGCCAAAGGCTTGCACAGCCAGAATTAGTGTTGCGGGGGGGACGGAGTGAGCCAGCCGAAGAACCGCCAAGCAGCAGGTGTTGGGGTCATGGTTGGGTCAATATATTTGCCTTCGTTCATAGAGTTTTTCTTGGCCCAGCCACCTATAAATTTGATTACGGGGAGGGGCGCGCCGATGCAGCTGGCAGCGGACGCCGCGCCTTTCCGTAGGCTGTGCGATGTCCACTTGAAACCGGGGGGCGGGGATGAGTTGACGGTACGGAGGGCGAGGGTGAGCCAGGAGGAGATGGTGGACGCGGCGCCCCACTCGCGAGAAGGTTCGGAAGGTGAGAAGCTCCAAAAGGCGAGTGGGGGTGGCGTGTTGTAGAATTTGTTGCAGAAGGCCGCGCGCTGCTCCGTGTAGTAGTCGAGCAGGTCTGCCAAGACGGAGTTAGCGGCTACAGGGATGGTGATGACAGGTTTATCGCTCGCGTCGCGGCGCTGGTCCCCTTTAGATTTGCGTACGAATAGGCAGATTTGTTGAGAGGGCCTGTCGACAACTAGGTCGCCGGTCTGGCAGCGGGCGCCAGTTTCGGCGCGGCAGAAAAACATGTGATTGACGCACACCGCTAAACAGGCTGTGAAGCTCTGCATCTGAGGGAGGGAAGCAGGGGTCCACGCGAAGGTTATGTGTAGGGTGTTGGCGGCGTGTAGGATGTCCAAGGCGACTTGTGCGGGTAGCGGGAGGCGAGCGGTGGTGGGAAGTAGGCGGTGCTGTAGCATTTCGAGGCCACGGCGGGCGTCCGCCAGGAGTTCGCCCACGGCGATAGGTCGGCGCCGGTAGTCGCGGAAGAACTTGTTAACCGCGGAGAAGTAAGGTTGCAGCGAGGTGGCAGCGACCGTTCCCAAGAGGGCTAGCCAGGCCGTGTAGCGGACCATCGTGGCTGGCGTGGCCTGTAGCGGGGCGATATTTTCCTCTGCACAAAAAATAAAAGCTGTCGGATTGCGCTGTGGTAGCTCGAGTACGTAGAGGGCGCTAGCGAGCTGCTGAGTAGGGCAACCGCCGTAACCCCGAGTTTATCTGATCCTAGGAGGTCTTGAAAAGTTTCAGCCATATCGGAGGACCAGGGCGACTGTGCTGCTTCACGGCGTAATCCGTAGCGCGGCGGTCCTGTACGCAGAGGGGGGACGTGCTGTACAGGAGTATTTAATCGGTCCGGGCGTATCGCCCGGCCAATCGCACCGCGTCGATTGTAGAGCCAAGAGGGGGTGATAGCCGAAAGGCCACGATGCTCCACGCGGGAGGTCCGACCCCTTCGCGCTTGCCTAGCCTGCCGGGAAAGAACAGGTCGCGGGACGCTGGAAAGTACACGGTCTCGGTGGCCAAGCGGGCGAACGCGTGGTACCACGTTTTGTTTCGCCAGTAGGGGGCGATGACAGTCGCCGCGGCTTGAGCTTGTTCGAGTTTTGCGGCGAGTGCTGGTAGGGCAGACCAAGGGGGGTTGCAGTAGTTGTTCTCGCGTCTCCACGCCGCGTTGGAGAGGTGTAGGCAGTCGATGTCCTCGCACAGGGGGTCGCGCCAGCGGGCGTTGAAGCGTGGCAGTTGCGTGTTGAGCATAGAGGCGAAACGGTCGATCGTATGCGGGCCCCACCGGCGCTGAAGGTGGTTGAAGAGTTGTGGGTTTAGTTGCCAGTCTTCGGAGTCCATCTCGCGGCTGAGCGTGTCGGCCCAGACGTTGGCGGCCGACCGGATGTAGCGTGGGCGGATGTGGATGTCGTTGGTGTCGAGTAGGAACCACAAACGCCGTAGCTCGGTCATCATGACGGGCGACCGGGACGTTAGCTTGGTTAGGACGGCGACCACGGCAGTGTTGTCCTCGTGGAGGAGGACTTGTCGTCCTCGGAGTTGCGGTAGAAAGGATTCGACCGCGTGCCGGACCGCTCGAAGCTCCTTCCACGTAATGTGTTGGAGGCGGTCGGGTGCGCTCCAAAACCCGCGGGCTTGGTAATTGGCGTCCTCGTTGAGGACGGTCCCCCATCCGTAGTCGCTCGAGTCGGCGTGCAAATAGGCGGTCTCGATGGGCTTGTAGATCGACCGGCCGTTGTGTTGGGAGGGTACCGTGCGCCACCACTCGAGGTCGCGTCGGAGTTGGTGGGTGAGGCGCACGCGTCCCCCCCAACCGGTACGGGTAGCCAAGACGTTGTGGAGCTCGCGCAAAAAGAATCGGGCGGGCGCGATGGCGAGGTAGAGAAATTGCGCTTTTCCCGCGAAGGCTGCGAGTTGCCGTGTGGGTAGCCATCGTGCGTTGGACGCTGCTCGTCCGAGCAAGGACGAAGCGTGTTGTGCGAGGTGTCGCAGTTTTTCGAGTGGGGCGCGAAACTCGCCGCGTTGTAAATCTACCGTGAGGCCCAAGTGGTCGCCGACTTGCGTTGGTGTCCACACACCTTTCTTGGGGTTGCGCTGTAGGCCGAGGCTGTCGAGCAGGGCTTGGACGCGCTGCCGAAGTAAGAGTGCCTCGTCGTAGGAATCCGCCAAGAAGAGAAAGTCGTCCATGTAGGGGAGTAGTCGGGTTCCTCGCCATCGCGCGTTCCGGAGGAAGCGCTTGGACGGGCGGCGTGGGCCGGCCGGTGTAGATGCGGGCGTGGGAGGTGGTGGGCGGCGTAGGTGGTTCGTAAACACTTGCGTGAGTTTGCAAAAGTAGTAGGCGGAGCCCGACCACCCCATGGGGAGGCACGCGAGGCGCCATAGGGTGCCGCGGTAGTTGACCGTGAAGTAGTCTCGGTCTTCCTCCCGGATGCCAAGGGTGTAGTACCCATCGGAGAGGTCGAGTGAGACGAAGTAGTCCCCCGGGCGAGATAGATGGCGGAGGTGCGTGAGGGTCTCGCAAGTCATGTTGAACGTTGAGCAGTAGCGGTTGAGTTCTCGAAGGTCGATAATCAAGCGCCATTGATTGCATCCGGGTTTCGGCACCAAGAACATCCGGGAGACGTAGCGGGGGTTCGTAGAGCGCTCCCACGCGCCGCAAGCCTCGAAGCGTGGTAGTTCCGAGTTGAGAAACTCGAGTTGGTCGGGTGTGGCGTCTAGCATGGAGATGCCGTGGTTGAAAGGCTTGGGGCGTAGGCCGTGCTTGAACCTTACACGTACGCCGTGGCGGATCCAACCTAGGACTTGGCCGCTCGCGCCGATGCGCTCCCACTCCCGCCATTTTCGACGTACGCGGTGGCGCATGAAGGAAGATGTCGGGGAGCAGGAATCGGCGCGGCGGGCCACACCATCATTTCTTGCTTGGGGTTTTAGCCGAGTCGGTCGGCTTGGGGGGTGGAGCGGCTCGTGCCGCGGCTGCTGCTGCCGCAGCGGCCTTGCGTTTGTCGGCGGCGGCTTTGCGAGTTCGAGCGTCGGGGCCGGTAGGTTTGTCCGGCGTGACTTTCGCGAAAGCGGCGCCGGCGGCGGCTTTGCTGGCGGCGTGTAAGCTGACTTCAAGCGCGCGGTCGATGAAAGCTTGGCGTAGCGCGTCCAATGTGCCGGAGACCGCGGTAGGACGCGGTCGGCAAAAGCGCTCGTGTGCCAATTCGGCGAACACGCGGTCCGTATCAGTGCTCGTCTGTCCGCCCTTGGTGAGGCGGAGGAAGCCCAATCGAGTACGGGCGGCCTCCTCCGTCGCTGTGTGGGTGCGATGACCCGCTCGGATGAGGGCAATCGCTGCCGCCTGCTCTGTAGGTAGAGGTGGGCCGTGCGACAACGTGTCCAAAGCCTCGCCAACTGCCGCGTTGGCGCAACTGTCGAAGAAGGCATAGCACCCGATGTGTAGGTACTCGTCGTATGCCCCTTGGGTGCGTTTGTCGCTTAGGGCCCGGGCGGTGTCGTCCGTGAGAGTCCACAGACGTGGCTCCTCGACGTCACGAGGGGGACGTTCGAGGCCGGCCGGGATGACTTCGCCGTAGTAGATGAAGTCGACGAACTCGGCCGCGGAGGGGTCGGGTTCGTCGTCGAGCAGGTCAATAGGTGGCTCGGGGGCCGCCTTACCACCCTCCGTCGCTGTTGCGTCGGCGGGAATGGACTGCTGTTGATCGGTAGTAGCAGGTGTAGCTGTCGTCTGTCGGAGCTGTGCGAGTAAGGCAGCGTTAGCCGCCAAAAACTGCTCAGTAATCCGTTGTTCCGATGCCAAAACCGCCGTACGAATCTGTTCGGCTGTGCGTTGTTCGAGTGTGGTAGCGTGAGGGTCGGACGCTGCGGCGGATGTAGACTGCTCGGGCTGCATGTTAGGGAACTGCGTAGCTGAACGGGGGGAAGTGTCGCGTGACGCTCGAGTGCGCATGGGACGAAAAGGTAAAACTGACACCCTACTCGACTACTAGAGTCGAGACTGCGTTCGCGCGAAGCCTAGATTGGCTGAGCGCGAAAGCAGAGAGTGCCTAGGCTCGTGGCTAGCTACGGCTTATAAGGCACGGGCTAGCTAGAGCTGACCGTTGGGGAAGTCGTTGGTCGTTGGCTGCGTCTAACTGCTCGGGCAAGGTGGTTGCCCTGCAGGTGAGATGCGCCGATATTAACGGTAACAGTAACCGCTAGAGTTACTGTCCCGTACACATGATATTGGATATGCAAACCTCTAGATTCAAATCAATCTGACCATAAGTTGACCCATTGTCATGTTGTTTCAGGTTAAAACCTATATGTAGTTGCTGGTCGCATCATGCTGCGTGATATCACATTTTAACAATCTGTGAGCGTAATGCTCGACGAGGTCGACGAGTATCAGCCCGCCACGCAGGGCAGCCGTAAACGCACAGCTACACGGGGAGTTTAACTTCTGTGGAGGATGCAAGGCCAGCACGCCGGGGGAAAGCTGAGGCAATCGCGTGAGAGGAAGCGTCGCGGTACATACCGGCCCGTACTCGCCGAGCGCTTGCGTGGCTTTCAGTTATGCTGGTCGAGGTGGAACGCCTCACGGCGGCGAATCAAAAGAGACGGAGCAAACTAGTAGACTAGCGACAGGTATTGTAGGAGAAGCAACGGTTATGTAGCGAAAAGGCAAAAGCTAGCATGCTTCGCACGGCGTGACGGCGGCAGTCGAGTCGGACGCTGCGCATGCCGCGAAACTCTAGAGGGGGGTGTATCCCTATATAGTCTACTCTTGACAGATAGGATCAGCAACTAACTTTAAATGATAACACGGTTCTCTGTAATTGTTTGCTTTATTTGGTTTACGTGCATACATGCATCGTGACATCCTATCAGCCACAACCAATTGGTGTTGCAGGTTAGTGTTGCTGCTCTTGCTGCTATTGTTGTTGCTGTTATTGCATATGTTGCATGACGGTGCTGTGGCTGATGCAGATGCTGATAATGATTTTGTTACTTGCATATGTTGTGCTTGTTGGTTTTGTTGTCAAGAATGCTGTTGATGTGTGTTTATCATGCTACAGTTTGCTAATGCTTCTGATGTTGCTGGCATGCCGATGCTTTCACAATTGCTGTTACTGCCACTGCTGTTATTTTTTCTATTCTCACTGCATGTCAAGACATTATTGTTGCTGCTGCTATTTCTGCTGCTATTGATGGTGTTGTTTGTTGATGTTCTGTTTTGTATGTTTGTTGATGTCATTCTTGCTGCTACTCCTATTGCGTGCTAATGTAATTGTTGCTGCTACTGCATGTTGATGCTGATGTTGCTGTTCAGTGCGTAACTCTCGTGCTGTAGTTCTTGCTGTCTATGCTAATGTTATAGTTCTTCGTGCTACTGCTTTCCTTTGCTTATGTTCCTATTGCTGTTTATGCTTCCTGAAAATGCCACTATTCCCGCTACATGGGGATGCACATTTCGCTCCTGCTGTATTGCCACCACAGATGGTCCATTTGCACTGCCATTGTTGTTTTGATTTATGCATCTAGTGACGACGGTGCCGCGGCTGCTGAAAAGGCAAGGGTATGGTATGGCAGTAACCATCAAGAGCACAGCACGATGACCAGCTCGCCCTCAGCCAAAGTGGGCATGTTCTCCAACTCAGCACCATTATGGCGAATCACAACACACGCGCGCGCACACACACACACACTGATGCGCCCATTGTTCCCAAACACACACACACACACATATACCCCATCAGAAGACCGATGCAATCAAGTTGAAACTGGCAGAGTAAGTTTCAGTACGTTTCGCTCGTGCTGTATTGCCACTACATATGGCTCATGTGTGCTGCCACTGTTTCTGTGCTGTATGCATAAAGTGTTGATGTTGCTGCGGCTGCTGAAAGAGAGCAGCACGTAAAAGCTCGCCCTCAGCCGGAGTGGGCAGGCTCTCCAACTAAGCACCATTAAGGCGAATCACGACACACGCACAAACACGCATACACACACACACACACACACACACACACACACACACACACAAACATTCACACTCACATACACAGTGATCCGCCCATGGTGCTCAACCACACACACATATGCCCAAACGGAAGATCGATGCAATCATGTTGAAACTGCCCGAGTATGCAAGGAAGCGCAAAACGTTATAAGACTTGATTATTACATAGCTATGTTAATATGCTTTGGTGCTGTCATGGTGGTGAAGTGTTAGGTGGTGGGATTGGTGTTGTACAATCGCAGCCCTATACGGACGGACCGCAGCGCGTCCGACATCTCCGTCACTCCAAAACCTGCTGGGAGTTATCGCGGCGTTTTAACTGAGGCTTCTCACCTGAAATGTCCTTTGGGCTCAGCATAGCGAGTCAGAATGGGCCATGCGAACCTAGAAGGCGTAGTGACTGGGTAGCCCACCGGGAGCTGTAGGTCCCCGTCGGGCCAAGCCGACCACGACTGTCGTTTTGAAGCGTTTTAGTCACAGCAAACGTCAAAAATCCCTTGCCAACAGTCGCTAATCCATCTACGGCGGTTGACCTGCAACTTTGACGAAGAAAAACGGCGGCGGTAAGTGGTGACGACAAGGCACAGTGTACGCATTTTCGCACATAGGCATACAAAACGCACCGCTCAACCGCCTCGGCGTTTTTTCGCAATCTGCACATGTAGAACAGAGCGCACAGAAAGAACGATTGGAAAGGATAAACAAAAATCCGTTTTGGACGTCAGCTAAAAAATACTCTTTCCTACTATTGTGGCTTGTTTACCGGTTGGAAGGGCAAGTGGATGCTCTAGTATTCAAGCCGGAGTAGGCGGGGGTGGTTAACAAGATGGTGGTGAGACGGTAGCATGCTTACCGCACCATGTTGCAAGAGTGACCAGCGTGTAGCCGACACAACACCAATTGACCTCCCACCACCGTCAAAAAGTGCGTTAATAAATTAGTTGATGGTTTGTTGGTTGTGGTGGACAACGTCTGTGTTCGCGCTACACAATGGCGGTTGGGGTGGCCGCGGGTTAGCGAGGGCGTACGAAAACGTCGCTAGTACCTCGGCGACTTTTCGCAATCTACACCTGTCGAACTGAGCACACATATAGAACGATTGGAAAGGATAAACAAAAATCCGCTTTGGACGTTAGCAAAAAAACACTCTTTCCTACTATTGTGGCTTGTTTACCGGTTGGAAGGGCAAGTGGATGCTCCAGTATTCAAGCCGGAGTAGGCGGGGGTGGTTGATAAGAGAGTGGTGAGACGGTAGCATGCTTACCATTCCGTGCTGCAAGAACCACCATCCTGTAGCCGCCTGAGCACCAATCGACCGCCCACCACCTGCAACAAGTGCGTTTATGAAAGAGTTGAAGGTGTGCTGGTTGTGGAGGACAATGTCTGTGTTCGCGCTACACAATCGCGGCTGGGGTGGCCACGGGTTAACGAGGGCGTACGGCGATTTGGTGCCGCGTCGAAAACGTCGCTAGCACATGTTTTCCGACCAAAATTAGCGCGCACGCTTTTGCGGTACTTAAGAATAGCTTGGACGTATCAAACCAACGTCCACAACGTCTTTGAGCTGTCAGTTTAGCTCAACGCGCTATGCAGGTGACAATATGTTCAACCGTTGACGTTTCATCGGGCCAGATGTATCAATGGGATGATCCCACTGTCGGCTTACATGTGGAGAGTCCATAGGCTGCAGTAACTCCGGGAAGTCATCGTAAAGTAACGACCGCAAGTTCTCACGTTGGTTTGTAGCTAGTTCCTCTCCTGTGTGAAATTCAGTTGCTTGGTCGGCGGCTGGCGTAAGTTCAATTACGTAAAATTCCGCATTACGTCCCCTGCTGCGGCGCGTCTTGCGCATAAGTTTCTGAACTTTAGTAGACGACATAAGTAGACACTCAGGACGCCGTTCCTCTAGCTGAGTCTCCATTGTTGTGCCATCCATAAGAGTAAATACTCTAGTAGAACCAAATTGTAAAGAGGCATGTTCGTCGTCAAGCCATGGTAAACCCATGATCAAGTGAGCAGCACGTAAGTCACGTTAGACGTAAATGGTCCGTTGCAATTCGTGACGAACCGGCTCAAAAGTCACATCACAGACTGTAGACGAAGTCACACGTTGTACGTTGGCAAGTCGAACATGTGTCTTGGTCGTAGACTTACGAGTTAGTAAAGCGAAGCGTCGTACAAAATCCGCGGACACGAAGTCAAGAGTCGCAACGCAATCCACCAAGCCAGTAATCAGGTGTCCACCATCATGGGTTTTCACAATCAATTCGGTACGAATTAACGGTCGAGCTTCCGTGAGGTCACTCAAAAGTGTTGTACCTGGCGGGGAAAATTGTTGCAGCGTAGCGACGTATTCTTCCGCATGAGTTATAGGTACAAAGGGAGGTTGATCAGGTATTGAAGGCGGGGTCTGATTGTAAAAAGGACAATTAGCGTCGCCTAACCACAGGTGTACATACCAAGGAGGTAGAGCAACCACCTCTTGTTGAGCTGGGTTCTCCAGTAATTGACGAGTAAAAAGCTGTGTCCGTGCTGGGAATTTATGATAGAGTTTCTAGTGTTTAGTGAGCTGCGTGAACTTCGCCCATTTAGGTAGAACAAAGACAACCATCGTAGATGGTGGAGCTGTCCGACGACAGCTCTCAAAATGCTGTCCAATCTGTTTAGCCAACTCTCAGGGTGGATTGATGAACACCCGTAGTTCTTCTAACAAATCCCTCTCAAGAATCGAGTCACTCGGCGAACACTGAGGTAAGTCACCGTACGACCAAGTCCAATAGACGCCAATCCAAATCAATCAAGTAATGTCGAGCGAATCAACTGAGAGCGAAAACGTGCGTCGACCAAAGAGCTCCGAAACCAATTGGCGGTTAGCCTTCCAAAGCTGGCCGCTAGCACAAATCTATTTGGTGCAGACACAACTTGATGGCTAAATGTTGGTGTCGTAGATGGGAGAAGATGTCTCATTGCTTGTACTTTAGCAGTATATTGTAATCGAACAAAGGAATTGTTAGATGGTTCTGTCACCTCCCTCTACCGCACTGGGCTTAAATAGCTTTCTGCCCAGTTAGCTTACGCCTTACGCCTTCTCACACTCGCTTACGTGTCAGACGTTAGGGCTTTCCAACCGTCGTCAACTGTTTAGCGACAGCGCTCGTCTAGCATTGAGAATCACGCCGCGGCTCATTTTGCATTGGAAATCTCGCTTGGCGCGTCATCTGGCTAGTTAGATTAATTGTGCGTATAATTGGAGAGGTTGGGATAAGTGGTTCACGGTCTACCTCACGCTTCTAAGTCATGTATGGCATAGCAAAAGGGGGGGCCCAGAGACTCCAGCCGGTTTTTACTGGTATTGGAGTGTTTAATTTCAAATTTTTGTGCGTACATGTACGTACCGACATGTACTGGTTGTACATTACGCATCAAAACCCTTGCGAATATTGCAGTAGCGACGTACCCACGTTGTACGTCCGTCCGATGGAAAAGCACGAATTAGAATTAGTAACGAGTACATGTACACTATCATGTAAGGTAATGTTGCAAGAATGTACGCGTCACAAAGGGATAGTAGTCATGGATCGAATAAACCGAAGGCGTGCGAAGGAAAGCAAAAGTGCGGAGGTCCGCATCAAGTTTGCCATGCCGAGCTCCCAATGCAAGGCTGCCAAGGAATATATTGGTATAACATTTTGGGGTTTAACGGATAGTAAACGTAGGCTAAGGCTAGGGATCAAGTGAATTTTGTCGATGTTGATGGTATTGATATCTTGGATTGTCGATGTTGATGGCGTTGATAGTTTGAGATGCTGACATCGATGGCAATTTAAGCCGATATTATCGCCGATGTATCGATATTTGGGACGATATATCAATACATCGAGCTTAAATAATCAATATTTTACAATAGTTTTGATAATTGATGGCATTGATGGGAGCAGTACTGCCATCGTGTCGATGTCGATGTCGCAGCCTATCACATCGATGGCACTATCACCATGTGATGATGATACTATCGACGATGCATCGATGGCTTATCCCTAGCCTTAACGTAGGCAATGCGCGGAAACAAAGCGTAACAACTCACAAGCGTACTAAATTATCCGCGGCCCGGTCGTTAAACTCATCACTCTTCCACACCACCCTCACCTCCCTTGGCTTCGAGCGCTCCACCCCCGACATTTGTCTTTACTCTCTCTCTCTCTTTCTCTCTCTCTATCTCTATCTCTCTCTCTCTCTCTCTCTCTCTCTCTCTCTCTCTCTCTCTCTCTCTCTCTCTCTCTCTCTCTCTCTCTCTCTCTCTCTCTCTCTCTCTCTCTCTCTCTCTCTCTCTCTCTCTCTCTCTCTGTCTCTCTCTCTCTCTCTCTCTCTCTCTCTCTCGGTCTCATACGGATAGATTTTTAATAATTCTTGATTATACTTGCATCTCATTTCCCGGTTAGGAAAAATGTTTCAGGGGTTTGTAAATCACCTCGCATATAGCCTTTGAATCGTTCGGGTGTGGACGACATCCTTGTGGTCTATGATTCCCTCGACAAGGTATCCGACGCCAAGGTCTTCATCCGTAAGCCTCACTAACTTTTGCGATGCCTTGGGCACGGACATCTCCCTTGACCTCCATAATGGCACTGACCCAAGAGCAATACACTAAAGAGCTCCTCGAGAAATGCGGTATGCTCGACAGCAATCCCTCTACCCTCCCGATGTCTCCCATTCACTACCGCGAGTCGACACCGGCTCCACTTCCGACAAGCCCCCTCTCTCGCCAGCTGACTACGAAACCTTTCGTGTCATCCTTGGATGTGTCAACTTCTTGTGTCAGTGCACGCGTCATGGCATCGCCTTCGCCATCAACGGCATAAGCCGCCATAAAGTTGCCCCCCTTCCAATTCACATGAAGCATTTTAAACGCGTCCTCCTCATATACCTCAACGGCACGCACTGGTTTGGCATCCAATATGGCTCAGCGCATGCGCCCCATGTCGTTGTACAACAATGACAGTCTTCTCATACTCGGACTAGGGGGTTGACACGACCACCCGTCGCTCACAATCAAGGGAGGCAGTCATGCTCAACGGCGGCGCAACCAGATTGACATCCAAGCGAAATGACGTTGTGGCTCCCGTCCACCACTGAGGCTGAGTATGGCGCCCTCACTCGTGCGGCCCAAAGTGCCCTTCACTTCCTCCAACTGCTTCAAGTCATTCACCATCACGAGCTTGGACCTACTACCGTCTATGAAGACTACAATGACGACGCTGACAAATTTGCAAACAACCCAATGACATCGCACATGACGAAGCATATCGATATTCGCCACCCTTGCACCAAGAAGCTCGTGGATGCACGCGCCATTGCCGTTATCTCCATTTCAACTTCATATATGCTTGCTGATGGACTGACCAAGGCGCTACCGCAATCCAAGCACACCATGCTCGTCAAGCGGTGCTTAGAGTCATCTGACTAACACATTACGGTCAATGAAATTGAAATTGAACCTGTTTACAACATGCACCGTATGCGCCGGTTCACAACATGTACCGTATGCGCCGGTTAATGTCTCTCGGCCCTCCCAACAATGCCATTCAGGAAACTTACAAGTCAAGGCTAGACCGTTAAACGCCTAAATTCAACCTCTCCAAATGGTGCTTGGGGTTTTTACCCCCCCCCCCCCCCCCCGGGGAGTGTGCGATGCGTGGTGGTGGCGGCGTGTGGTTAGGGGCGTGCGTAGATGCAGTGTGTGGAGGCGCGGCGGGTGGTTGTGCGGGATTTGATGCGGTATATGAGTAGGAGATGATGCAGCCATTGGACATTGTGCGTGTGGAGTTGTGCAATGCGTGATGTGTCGAGTCGTGCTTTCGAGATGAGCTTGTTAGGTGGGTCAGTGCGGAGGGTGAGAAGAGAGGTGAGACTTGTGGTGGTGGATGAATGCGGTGTACCCGTCCTGCTCATGACGATGGGAAGAATGTCGACTTCAGTACCTGGCCCGTGCTTGCGGATGTCATTGGCCAGGGAATCATTGTATTTGACGCGAATCAATTGGGCTGTGTGGGAGAGGTTGTGGTCCGTGCATTACTTCCATTCCCTTATCTAAAATTTTTTAATCGAGGAGTAGCGGCGGCGATCGTTTGTGTGACCGACGTATCGAGGATCGAGGAGGCGGATAAAGTCGGGTTTGTGTGCCGAGGGTCGCAGCGAAGGGGGGGGAATACTGGCGGGGAGGATGGCAGGGCACGAGGTGAGGGAGTCGGGCGAGAGGCCTTCGTCGGCAACAACACGGCGGGTGGGCATGTGGGTGGGGTGAGGGGGATGACAATCAAGAGGGGTGTGGGTGGGTGTGGGGGATAGGAATGACTTGATGGGTTTGTTACCAAAGTCTGCGGTGATGGCGGTCTCCCAGCGTCCGCCGTTGTGGGGTTCCATGAGGGAGAGGAGGAGTTGTAGCGCGCTGTTGTGGCGGTCATGTCTTAGGCCAGACATGGTGGGGCAATTACCGGCCATGTGGCCGTTGTTGGTGAATTGGACACACATGGGGCAACGCATGGTGAGGTTGTGGGTGAGGAGGCGGGTGTTGTGTACGCCCCACATGAATTCTTGCTTGTGGGTGAATTGGATGTTGGCGAGTGTTGTGTGTTTTTGGTGGAAGGTGTAGTCGGCTCCGTCCTCCGCGGCGCGGGCGAGGAGGGCACCGTGTTTGGTGGTGTGTGAGAGGGGTGTGTGTGAGTGTTTGGTGTTGTAGGTGTGTGTGTGTGTGTGTGTGTGTGTGTTTGTTTTGAGGTTGGTGTATTTGTAGGGTATGGGTTCCCCTAGGGTTTGTGGTATGAGGGTGTATGGCCAAGTCCAGTGTCCTATCGACACTTCTAAACCTGTGGCGCATGTTGTGTCGGGTAGATGGCCGTCCGCAGCCTAGGTAGCATGGATGTCTGCGAGGTCGTTGCCTATTGAGCGGTTGTGTGCTTTGATTTTGCCAAGGTGTGTGCGGATTCCTGAGTCGCAGCGGGTTTTGAGGATGTGAGCTGATGGAGAGGAGCGTGTCTTTGTAAATGTTGTGGTGGTAGGCGGATGGGCAGTTCATGTAACCTTATATGAGGCGGAGGGAGCACGCGTTGTATGTAAGGAGGTGGGTATGATCGATTTGGAGGCCAATGTCGATGCCTGCTACTTCTGCGCGATTGATGGTGTGTATGGGAGGGGTGGAGGTCACCAGAATTTGGATGCGTGTGTCCGAGGCGGGGTGAGTGGCGGCCGCTCCAAGAGGGGAGGGGCCGCCCTTCTTGGAGCTATCTGTGTATCCCTTCAATAGAGCTATCTGCCTTGCCAGTTCCAAGCAAGCTCTCCTCTTGTGGGAAGGTACGTTAGTGACGTGCGTTCCGGGAGGGGGGAAGTAATGGGGTGAGTAGGGTTAAGGGGAAAGTGGTAGATGCCTTCTGAGTGAGGTGAGTAAGTGTCGAAGAGGTGCGGGGGTGGGATAATGATGGTAGGGTTGGGGAGGTGTGTCTCGTAGATGGACTCGAGTGTGTTGTGGAGGGCGGTCCTGGCTGCGCGTGATGGTAAGGCGGAAAGTGCGAGGAGGTTGGCGACAAGGTAGATGTCGACCATCCATCCTGTGCCGAATGGGGTGGGGGTGGGGTTGCCCGTGTGTGGGTCGGGGGGCAGGAAGGTGTTCGCATCGTTTAGAAGGGTGTAGAGGTGGTGAGTGTATGGAGAGTTGATGTATTTGGAATGCTGACAAGGTGTGTGTTCCCAGCGAGGGAGGATGAAGATGGTGGCGCTAGATGTGTGTGAGGCTATGGAGTGAGCGCCATTGATTGCATGTTCTATGGGGCGGCGCATGCATTCGTGGTCGTATTCCGGGTTGGCTATGTTGCTGCCAGTGGATGAAAAGACTACGTCTTCGGGGTAGGTTGAGTGATAGGTGTGTGAGTGTAGGGATTTGTTGAGGGGGCATGAGTAGAGTTTTGTCTGGATGCGGAATGTGTTGCGAACCTGTGATTAAAATCCTCGCGAGTGGCCTATCTGTTGCGTGTGGTGGTGGCGGGTGTGGGTGAGTGGATTTCTGATCGAGACCCTAGACTAGTGATGAGGTGGTAGACCTCTTCTTCGAACGAGTGGTATGTGAGGTCGGGGCGGGAGTATCAAGATTGGTCTCGAATGCGGGGGCCCGAGAGGGTTGTGACTGCGCGGTCGTCAAGGGGGCATAGGATGGTAGTGTCATGTAGGGTGGGGTGGACGTGAATGGCGAGTGTGCCGGTGGGGAGCATGCCGAGGTCTGGAATGATGGGTTCGTGGTTGAATGTCATGAGGGGGTTGTTAAACCGTGCACACACGACCTGTATGGAAGGTAACTAGCGCACACGTAAAAGTCACAGTCACGCAAAAAGGACAGTCACAGAGACAACCAGCCCGTGGCGTGGTGTCGGGACAACATAAGTGTTAGAGTTGTAGCCTAGCGACAATTATGTACCGAATCAAACATGTTATCGGTATGTCCGATCTAGACTTGTACTAATCATATCTAGAATAGCTTACAATAGCTATCCGCAACTAATAACTAGAAGGTACTACTTACAACACTCCCCTGAAGGTAGCTACGGGATGAAGCGTTGCATTGGGTCTTCTCCTCCAAGGAGAGACACTGCACTTCAACGTCTTGCCAGTGCGGGTCCTTGGAGACGCTTGGTGAACATGACGGCCACCATTTGGTGAGTGGGGAGGTACCTCAACTTGATGGTTCCTTGCTCCACGTGGTCCTTGAGGAAGTGCCACTTCACACCGATGTGTTTGGGTTTCTCGCTGACCAAGGCATTCTGAGAGTACTCGATGGCGCTTTGGTTGTCCTCCCATATGGTGTTGGTTTCGGTGATGGGGGCGTTGAAGATCTTCCCCATAAGTTGGCGGAAGTGGAGTCCCTCCTTGGTGGCGTCAGCCGCAGAGTAGTACTCGGCTTCACAATTGGATTGAGCCACACAAGTTTGTTGTTTGGACTTGTAGCTGATGGGCCCGCGCCCGAGAGTGAAGAGATAGCCCAAACGAGACTTGCGGGTGCTAATGGCGTTTGCTCAGTCAGCGTCGGCAAAGCCTATGATTTGGAGACTGTGGTCCGTGTCCCCTGTTAACGGGTTAACATGGAGTTGGGAACGGATAGTTACACGGAGGTCGTGCCGGCCCCACATGGGGGCCGGCTGTGGTGACTAGAGAAGTGGGAAGAGAGAGATGGCGGCCGGCGAAGGCACCGGTTGGGCCGGCCGACCGCCACAAATAGGGAAAAGAGTACCGCTAATAGCATAATACTAAGTACTAGGATGACAAATAGCTACATTGTACATAAGTACTATGCAACGGGATGCTAGTGCTATCACCCCCCCTCAAGGTATCCGAGGTCTTGACGTCGTCCTAGCTTGCGTTGAGGAAGGTGCCATCTTGGTCGAAGGTGTAGTGCTTTAGCGTGTGCCTCAAGCTGGGTAGGTGTAGCGACATGCGCTCACCAGAACGTGCCGCTACCGGCGAGTTGCCGAATTGAAGCGGTTCCAAATGTGCTGCGTAATGTACTATTTTGACATGTAGCGGGAAAAGCTGTCCACGGGAGAATTAGCCGACGCATGAGAGCGACCGGCAAGGAAGAAGCACAGCCAATAGGGCTGTTAGGAGCGTGTAGGCACGCAAAAAACATAGACGGGCGCTCGTGTTGACTCCACCCTTTCGCCGTGGGAAAGTTAAGCTCATCGCTAAGTAAGGTGAGCGTTGCGGCATTGCCTCGGGAAAAACAATAACAGTACTAATAATAGTATGCACGGGCCGAATTTTCGTGGGTCAGTCTTAAAATCAGATCCGGTCGAGAGCATCGGTAGGCTGAAGGCTGAAGAGACTGAAAGCTGGGTGGGGCGAACGTGGCGCCAAGCGCTTTACACACGCTCTTCTCCTTTTTACGTGGGAGATGGTAGGACAGACGCGGACAACCAGCTCGAAGGCAAAGCGTGGTGTCGGTGGGACGATGAATTACTAGCGTGGCGCCGAGCGCTTCACACACGCTCTACTCTTTTTTACGTGGGAGTAGGTAGGACTAGCGTGGCGCCGAGCATTTTACACACGCTCTTCTCTAGTGTAACTTGGTAGAGGGCCCATAATCTGTTAAATTTGGGAACGGATAGTTACATGGAGGTCGTGCCGGCCCCACATGGGGGCCGGCTGTGGTGACTAGAGAAGTGGGAAGAGAGAGATGGCGGCCGGCGAAGGCACCGGTTGGGCCGGCCGACCGCCACAAATAGGGAAAAGAGTACCGCTAATAGCATAACACAAAGTACTAGAATGACAAATAGCTACCTTGTACATAAGTACTATGCAACGGGATGCTAGTGCTAACATCCCCCCCCAACATCAGGCGCATGTCGATGGTGCCATGGAGTTATCGAAGGACTTCTTGAGAGCATGCATGTGTGCGTCCGTGGGGGATGCTTGGGCGGAGCCGAGGATGCTCAACGCCGTGGAGACAACGGGACGCGTGCAAACGGCCGCGTACTTGAGACTGCCCGAGAGACTGGGGTAGACGTCCTTGGCCACCACGGTGAGGGGTGGTGATGTCATGTGCGCGAGTCCGGCAATAAAGCCGGGGTCCATAGGGAGGGACGATGGCTTCGCGTCGGTCATGCCGTTACTCGCGAGGATGTCGCGCATGTATTTGGATTGGGCATGCGAGATGGTGCGAGCCGTCCGATTGCGAGTGATGTGCATGCCGAGGAGTTGGGAGAGGTCGCCCATGTCCTTAATTTTGAACCGGGCACCAAGCTGAGCCTTGAACGATGCAAGCCATGTGGCATCATTGCAGGCTGCGGAAATGTCATCCACGTACAGTGCGATAATGGCGAATACGTGACCGGTGCGGAAGATGTAGATGCACGGGTCGGAGACGCATTGTTGCCACCCGTGGTCGACGAGCGATGCACGAAGCAGCATGTTGAACTCGCGAGGGGACAGCTTAAGTCCGTAGAGGCAGCGCTTGAGATTACGTAAAGCAATCGGCGATCCACGGCTTCTCTCAGAAGTTTCCCGCACATGACAACGTCCTCATTCAAGTCGAGCCACTGTTATAACATCAACATAGTTATAGGAAATTAAATGAATAAAAATAATTCAATTTTATAGGCATTGTTAGGATAGAGCTCATGTTACCTTCACACGGTGCACTTCGTCGTCGATCACAGCGACGGTATTCGCATTGTCGCTCAATCCAGCTACCAATAGTCATAACAATGGCAAAACACTTCAAAGGGTAGGCACCGAGGTTGATTCCATCACTTTCAACATCTGTGTCACGGGCCCAAGGGACACTCCCTATGAACACACACAAAAGAAACCAACGATTCAAGAATGATTGCAAACAGTGGCATACATCACTACAACACACCAACAAAGCCGCACAAAACATTGGCAAACATGCATGATAAAGAGTTACAGACAACACACGCGCGCGCGCGCACACACACACACACACACACACACACACACACACACACAAGGGTGGAAAGCACACAGTTCTGTTAATCCATGTACACACGGAATGGCATGAAGGGGGATAGAACCGCCGCTTCCCGGAACGGAGTTGTACGCCTTATCCAAGTACCGCCAAAAGTTGGTACCCGATAGTAACATATTGTGTATATTAACCCATCGCATCGCATCGCGACCGAGCGGCGAACATCTATTGCGAACACCTATAGGTGGAGGGCCAAGACTCCCCCAGAGTCTAGCGTACATATGTGTCCATTAGTAGTCCAACGGAGGGATATGTAAACACTCCCCCTTAATGGACAAACTCCGGCCGGTGCCCTAGTAAACCCTGCGTAAACGCGGAGGGCCCATAACATGTAAATCCATGTACACACGGAATGGCATGAAGGGGGATAGAACCGCCACTTCCCGAAACGGAGTTGTACGCCTTATCCAAGTACCGCCAAAAGTCGGTACCCGATAGGAACATATTGTGTATATGAACCCATCGCATCGCATCGCGACTGAGCGGCGAACACCTATAACGAACACCTATAGGTGGAGGGCCAAGACTCCCCCGGAGTCTAGCGTACATATGTGTCCATTAGTAGTCCTACGGAGGGATATGAAAACAATTTCACGTAACAAGAGAGAGGAGAATGTATGCATTGTAGGGTTGCACTGAATAATGACATAAAATATATCATAATAGAAGCGAAAACAACGCATGTATTCAGAGCAAGAGGGTTGCTACCAGCCGATATGCGATTGCCATCTCATCGTCGCTGCTCATCAGGTGGTCTTTAAAAGTTGTTCCATCGTTGTTGCTGGCATAGTCCCTGGGTGCCAATGAGTTTTACTTCCGAAGAGCTGCCTTGTTGACACCCACCCATTGCAGTATGGGAATGATATAGCCCGAGCGAGTTTTCACTGCCCGGAGTAGCTTGCAGACCTTCATCTTCATGCGAACCATGATGTACTTTACCTTACTCCATCCTTTAGTTAAACGGTGCAAGTGTGCCGACATGCCTTTCACCTATCACAAACAAGGCAGTAAATTAAAGAATACAAAACATTTAGCACATAAGCACTACGAGAGCGGCGGGTGCGCATATCGTTCTTACAATTTCGCAAACATTTGACTTCTCTAGAGCATCCTTAAGAGCATTCGAGAGACGATGATCCACACACGGGCCACCCTCGAAGTCTTGAAATGCCTTCATCATGTTGCTTCCTTCGTCGATGACTACGCCGAACGCCTCGTGGCCAACTATATCCACTCCTTGATCATGGTCTTACTCACCTAGACCAAAGCGGGCCAACGTTTCCTTGCAAGCTGAACTAATTGCCTCAGCAGTGTGATCAACTTGCCGACAATAGGCATCGACAATTGAATGTTAAGAAATAGTTTAAATGAAACCACAGCTCTCAGCCTTCACTGTAAGTGTATGGCGACTCACGTCACTGAAGGGTCTGCAGAGGATGAGCTTTTCTTTCAAAGCCCAATCATTATCGATCCAATACGCGAGCACGGCGAATAGGGCGATTCCGTTCTCGCCCCAAATGTCAGCTGCCAGAGCGACGGACATGTCCACCGCACATAAACATGTAATATCCTCTTGAAGACCAAATAATTAAGCACTCCATATCACTTTAGAAATTGAACGGCATAACGATTTGAATGTTTTTACACAACACTAGGACACTTCGTACCTTTAGCTGTTTTTGACATTGAATAGACATGTCCATGGCGATCTTATTGACGGTGGAAGCAGCCAGAGGGGAGTATCGGCCGTGTGTTATGGTTCTAATGAAATCACGAAAGGCCTTGTCGTCCTCCGGCATTGAATGAGGACGGCAGCTTTTCACATTCCACTTGGCACATGCTCTGTCGAACTCTTTCTTCGAAGTAGGGTGGAGCTTGGTGACGACGTTGGCAGGGGCGGCATGTTTGACACCATTGGTGGGGTGGGGCTGTTGGCCGAGGATCTTCCCGACCGACACATGCACATCAAGTCATCAACACATACATTAGAACCTAAGTGCCACAAATAATCATGACAAAAGCGATCGTAGTCTTATCATTTATGTCAATATGTCGGGAACGTCGCAGTTGAGGGTACTATCATCACAAGCAAGCTCGATATAAACAATGTCGGGAGAGCTCGGTTAGCCTGCAGGTTGGTGACAAAGCGCAGTTGGGCGCGGCCGAAATGCCTTATGACCGTTCACGGAAGCGTTCACTAACTTACTCGAATGATGTCTAGCAAGGTGGTTCCAAGTATTGGTAGTGTTGGGTGTTGATAGTTATTCATGGCAGAAATTACAAATAGTCGCTGCCTTGCCGTGCCTGTCTTGAAGCTTCGAAGGACAAAACTTCCACAATGGAGATATCTTCGAGTGCTCTATGGCATGTCTTGGCGCAAGTGAGTCACCGTCTAGATAAATGGTGTCATTTGTTGACTCCCCCCTCGTCGACAACGGACTCCCCACTGCGCGCCTCGACGAGTCGCACAACTTTGGACGGTGGCTCTAAGGCAGCGCGACCGTCCAAGTAGGCTTGTATCTTCGCCTTTGACGCATCGTCGGATAGATGCGCGACCGGCTCGGTGGTGTCACTTCGTTCGTCAAGCCCATTTCACCACACCTTATAGAAGTCGGCGCCCTTCTTGAGAATATGGGCGATGATCTCATGGACGGTATACTCGGACTTACTACCCGCGTCAGGATCTGCGAAGTTGCGCGGGGTGCGTAACGGACCATCAACGGATCCTTAGGCTTTGAGCGTCGGTGTGAAGCATGGAAGCTGCTTAACGGGTCTGCCGCGCTTTGTACGGAAACTAATAGACATACTGAGATCGACGTTTTCCGATACCAATACGGAAAATTATTCTCCACATTCGCAAATCTTCATGTATTCTCGGCTCCTTCGTGTTTATTCTTGGCAAACGGTTTATAGTTTATACAACATATAACTACTTCAGTGCATGAACACCATTCATTTTATACATTCAACATTCTTGAAAAGCACGCGGATGACATTATCGAGTTTCAGCTGCCGCCGGTTCAAACATTCAAAAACATACCTATGAATATATTGGATAGACAAAACGCTTCCCGGGTCTTTCCAAGAGCGGGACATCGCATGCGTCGATCAAAATATTCGTAACCAATGATCCCTTTCTGGACCGTCATCGGCGTCGATCCACCTCGTCACCACGTTTCATCCAAGCATGGCAATGAGACCATGATCCCTTTTATGACGCATACGAGTTGCTGATTGGTCCATCCATGAACCCTTTCTCGGCTGTTGTTGGCCGTTGATATATCACGGAACCAACGGTGGCCATAGATACATTTTATTCAGAGTATAGTACTGATAATGCAATTATGTTTGAACACCTTCTCCTTATTATCGTCATTGTCGATGACTTACAAACAATCGACGAGTGGGTGAACTGTAAATTTTCATTCATCTGCTAGATATTTATATGGTCATTGTAGATATAAAGCGAATTACTATTTGATTTAAGCTCGCGCGGGATACAAGAATGCAACAAAGGTTAAAACGTTAATAAATATTGATATGCATCAAATAAATCGCGGGCTAAATATCGGTCCATATGATAAATCGTGGACTTAAGATCGGTGCGGCTGCATGTGAAAAATCGCGGCTTAAAGATCTAAGCATACGAGAAATCGCGGCACGAAAGATTGGTGCATCTGATAAGTCAAGCTTATGATAAATCGACGAATCTATTAAGTCAAGCCTTTAAATATCGATGCATTTGATAAGTCAAGCCTTAAAGATCGTTGTATCCGATAAATGTAGTGCCTAAATATCGATATTTGATTAATTGCAAAAATCGCCGATGCATCGATTACTCATCATTAATCGGTCTCTGGTTCGGACCCTTACACTGGGGGAGGGTACGGGCGGATTCCGCGCGAACAAATAGGTGTAGGAAACACACGGAGATGGACAAGGGACAGAAAAAAATCTGGCGCGGTGGCAAGAGGGCCAACCAAACACCGTTTGCAACTATGGACTTCCTTTCTCCCCCGCCTTCGGAAAGGCGGGAAAGTCTAGGCTAGGAGGCGAGCTGCGACGAGAGGAGCAACGATCTCTCGGATGGGGGAGCGCGCAGATCGGGACAGGATTGTCGACGACCAGTGCGAGTGGGTTTTCAGCTTGCCTTTCCCCGCGGGCTTTGGTACGAGTCGCGCAAGAGCAAGGGTTGCACATGAGCAAAGGTCATGTAGGCCCATCGCGACGAGCGCAAACTCATGAGCTTGGATGTTAACCGCCCTCGCAGCAGCCGGAGGAGGTTGCGCATCGTGGAGAATAGCGATAGATTATTTTTTAAAGTAGTGTATTGTTACCGTTTACTAGCATGACTTTGACGATAGTTCCGGCAGCTCTAAAAACAGTTTCCGGCAGTTCTAAAATTAGTTCCGGCAGTTTTAAGAATAAGTTGTCGGCAGTTCTAATCTCAGTTTCGGGCAGTTTTAATAGGAGTTTCCGTCGGTTCTAGAAACAGTTTCCGGCAGTTCAAATAGCAGTCTCCGGCAATTATGATTGCCATTGGAGAGGTTGGGATTAGTGGCTTCATGTATGGCGCATATCCTACGATCAAAACGGTACTCTAGGAAGCATGATGAAAGGAGCGCCCGAAGACACAAACGTTAACTCGGTGATTGTTGTGAACAAGTTCATTTCATTTCATTTCATTCGATTTCATTGCGCTCGCTTAAGTAGCCCAGCCTAGCTCGCGTTTAGTCTTGAAGCGTCATGCGACCCGCAGAAGCTCGTCTCTTGTAACTTGTTGCCTGTCTCATCGGGCGGATAAAATACGGCGCGTCGTGTCGCTTAGTTGATGTCACAATTAAGCACGCTAGTACTATATTGTTACTTGGGCTAATTACAATGGTTGTACAACTACGGGTGTACACTTCCTTGGAGTGTACGAAATGCAGCTAGTAGCGATACGAACTGGTAGCGATATGCAAATAGTAGCGATACGTACGAGCCCTACGGTCATATTCATTGCAATGTGACAATACTCGCCACACATGAACAAAAAGTTCTTCGGTATGGTCTCATCTTTGCGTCGAAAGATGTGCCGGAAATTTACGGCGGCCCGACATGCTTGCCATTGAGTTTTGAAACCGAAGTGGATTAGTTTAGCTTGAGTAGCGCGTACGGTGCACGTAGCGGACGGCATAAGTGTCAAGTCCCCCACCGTAATCGAACTCTATATAGGTATCGTGCTGAGCAATTGACTGAAAATTTACTTTATTTTTGCGGCCTGAGATAATGTGCGCATGTGAGTGGTTGCGTACGGCGACATTGTAGAAGCAACGTGAACCTAAACGAGATGGATAATATTGTCAAGTAACGGAACATGAACAACTTCACCGCGTATCACGATCAAATAATCATCATTAAAAGCTTATGAGCCGGCAGTCTATTCGACGAGCTCAAACGGCTGCGTCAACATGCTCCTCGTTAGGGAACACAGACCCGACAGGAAATCAAATTACACCGGTGTTAAGCTCTCGTTGCATAACGAACTTGACATCCGAGCTAGGTGCACTTCCGACATGCAACACAATCTATCACCACGAAATTACCATGGCCAAGCTCAATAGCCATGTCGAATTAACGGTTGAACACTAATGAGTGTCGCGACAATGAAAGCGTGTTTAGAGCACATCTCCGATACCATTGTGGAAGTTTACCTATTTTAGACTGCTAGCACAAATCAATTATGCATGCAAGTGTGCAAAAGGGAAGGAATTGATGATGTTGCCGTCTGTTAAACAATCAATCGAATTTTGAAAAATGAAATTGAAGAGTGTAGTATGTCTCCACCCTCCACTCCTAATTAGCCCTAGTGATTTCCCGCCCATCTTCGCCTGCTCCTCATAGCTTATGTTAGGGCTGTCCCGTAACGGTCGTCCGCAGCCAAGCGACATACGTAGCCGATTCTGCCTCGCTAAATCAGGCAAGAACGTCTTGAAGCATGATTAATTAGCTGTGTATATTGTGCGGACCGGAAGGTACTAGTAGGACAACACAACGAACATTGTCCTCCGGTTAAGTAATGGCGAATGCAATTGCCAGTACATTCCTTCCACAGAAAAACGGTGTGCAAGTTAAAGAGTACATGTATAATGTCATGTAACGTGTACGTTACATGATATTGCGCAGATACTCGTTACTAATTTTATCCGTACTTTTCCATCCATCGCCCCGAACGAATCCGTTGTCTGCGGTTATTTTGACGATGGTCACTTCCTGGGACCCCATCCGTCTCTCGTGGATACTGGCGATGCTATGCCGGAGGCGTATGCTAGCGTCGGCCTCACAGTGACCATCCGCAAAAACTGCTTGTAATCCCCTTTGGGTGTCGGTGATGCTTTCGATAACTTACCAAACGGCCACATCATCCGGGGAGTAAATGTCTCCACGGAAGGTACGAAAGTATTGGGGGGGGCAATGGGTACATCCGATTTTGCTCGAGACGTGTTCGAAACGGCCTTAAGTAAGTATGAGCCCTACGGCGAACGTATAAGGGGTCTAGCAGCTCACCGGCACTCTTACACTGCGCTTCGTATCCATCAACATTGCAACCGCCGCTTCGGACACTTTGCCCGTACACCCCCCCGCGTTCTTGGCAGGGGCGAGGGCTACGGTGACACAGTCGTGACCTTCCTCGAGCGCGCTGACAATGTCACCCTAGATGTGGTGGCTGGGATAATGGGCCTTCTCGCAGCTAGCCTACCCCGCAACACTCGCTCCGAGATGTCTCTTCCCATACGTTTCGGAGGCATGGGGGTGGAGGACTTGGTTGCCTTGGCGGAAGCGGCCCATGTCGGAGCGGCTGGTTTGGCAGTGGGCTTAGCTATCCGTTCCTTACATCGCAAGATGCTCGCATGCGAGGGGATTCCCAAGACGACTTTCCGATGGAGCCGACCATGTATGGACGGTTAGCGACAGCTATGACCACAGCGGTGTCCCGAAGGCTTGGTACACCGGATGGAGACGACGGCGACAACGAACCCATGTGGTCGTTAGAACTCGCTTCGTCGTGGGCGCGCTTAGATGCCGCGTGCGGTTCTCACGCCCTCGCTGAGTCCGAACCTTTGATAATCACCGCCTTAGCGATGCTTCCCCCGCAACGCCCAACGGTGGCTTGCGCAGGCTGCGTAGCCGAAGCCCGAATAAAAACGAGCAGATAGCTCAGTCCCTTGATGGCCTGCCCTCGCTCGTACCCCTTTCCGCGTTGGCCACGGACATCTTTCCAATGCTACAAGCCGACATCAATGAGCGCATCAACTTGCTTCGCTTCGCGAAGATCGCTCCTACGTTTTCCAACCGCGCTCGGCCGGAGTCTAGGCGTGTTGTATGTAGTCTCGGCCACGGCGCCCTTGCGATTTTGGCTTCGGACCCGCTTACTTCGAGTCGCCTTAGCAAGCTCCGTGACAAGTTCCCTAAGCACTACGACGGTTTTTTCCGCGTCGCAGTCTGTCGCATCTTCGGCCTACCCTCATCCCGCATCCTCTCTACTCTACGCTCCCCTAATGCTTGTGCTTCTTGCCATCTCTCGGTTCAAGCTTCGGGGTGCGTTCGCGTCGGCGGGCGTTCACATGTCGGAAGATGCGTGGGCCAATGCTTTTGCTGACCATTTGGCTCGATGCGACGGAGGTGCTCCGGTCCAGACCGCTCATTGTTGGTTAGTGACGGCCCTTGCGGAAATCGTCTCCGAGGTTCGTGGCGCACTCGGGGTTGGAGTCGAGGTTTTCACAGATCCCACGATGTTAGATCAACTCCCCAACGGCAACGACGGTTTCCCCACGGATGTGGGTGTCTTGCACTATCACGGCTCAAAAACTTACCCTTGATGCTGTAGTTTCCGGTTTGTTCGGCGTTTCTAGGCCCCCGTCTCCCGAGGTCGCTCTACGCCGTGTTGAGAAGACCAAGTTCGAGAAGTACTCGGAGGGGGTGAGGTATCGCCCCGACATCTGTTTCATTCCCATGCAGTCACGGAATTCGGTACTCTCGGCGGCCACGCCACGGCTTTCTTGACGGAGCTAGCCAAGCAGGCAGCCGCCTCTAAAGGGATGCATGTGGGCAAGTTGTTGGCCTCTTGGCGTCGAAAGGTCTCTCTCGCCGTCCATGTTGCTCACGCGGACAACGACTTGCGCGGTTTGTCCGCCGCCGCATGCGGCGTGGAGGTCACTTCTTCCTCGACTGGAATGCCTTCTCTTGCCACGGCGCTCTTCACCCGCGCTATGGGCCGCAAGCATCCCCGTGCTTCCTCGAGCGGCGCGTGAGGCGCCGCTTGTCGCCTCCACGTGTTGCATTATCGGCGTGGCCTAGGAGTTTCCTTAGTTTAATCTACTAGGTTTGTTCACAATGTAGTGCTTATTCTTTTTGCCGTGCTTTGGATTCCGTGATCCTCTTGTCACTCTTGCCCTTTTGTTTCCCCTCCCATTTTCCATGTTCATGCTCATCTTGTTTTTTCTTGTAACCTATAGAAAGACAAATAAAATATCTAGCTGCAGATTTATATGAAACCCCTAGCACCCCGTCTCTCGAAGTTGCTTTACGCCATGTTTAGAAGACCAAGTTCGGGAAGTACTCGAAGGGGGTGAGGAGTCACCCCGACATCCGTTTCATTCCCTTTGCAATCACGGAATTCGGTACCCTCGGCGGCCACGCCACGGCTTTCTTGACGGAGCTAGCCAAGCAGGCAGCCGCCTCTAAAGGGATGCATATGGGCAAGTTGTTGGCATCTCGGCGTCGAAAGGTCTCTCTCGCCGTCCATGTTGCTCACGCGGACAACGACTTGCGCGGTTTGTCCGCCGCCGCGTGCGGCGTGGAGGTCACTTCTTCCTCAACTAGAATGCCTTCTCTTGCCACGGCGCTCTTCACCCGCGCTATGGGCCGCAAGCGTCCCCGTGCTTCCTCGAGCGGCGCGTGAGGCGCCGCTTGTCGCCTCCACGTGTTGCATTATCGGCGTGGCCTAGCAGTTTCCTTCGTGTAATCTGCTAGGTTGTGCATAATGTAGTGCTTATTCCTTTTGCCGTGCTTTGGATTCCGTGATCCTTTTGTTTCCCCTCCCATTTTCCCTGCCCGTGCTCATCTTGCTCTTCTTGTAATCATTATGAAAATATTTATATGAAACGCAGCCTTAATCCCGTCTTGCCCGGCAGGCGACACACATGCAGTACAAATCATCATTTACCCTAGGGCACGTTTTGCCAAAGATGTCAGATTGCTTACAATTTGGCCGAAAGACCCCCACTGGCGGGGCCTGGGGGACGATTAGCGCAGGATTATAGGGTTGGGTGGGTGGGTTCGCGCGAAGCCTAGATTGGCTGAGCGCGAAAGCAAAGAGTGCCTAGGCTCGTGGCTAGCTACGGCTTATAAGGCGCGGGCTAGCTAGAGCTGACCGTTGGGGAAGTCGTTGGTCGTTGGTTGCGTCTAACTGCCGAGGCGAGGTGGTTGCCTTGCATGTGCGACGCGCCGCTATTAATGGTATTAGTAACCGCTAGTGTTACTGTCCCGTACACATGGAAGTTGGATATGCAAACCTCTAGACTCAAATCAATCTGACCACTTACCCTAGGGCACGTTTTGCTAGTAACCTAAAGCCAAAGGCTTGCACAGCCAAAATTAGTGTTGCGGGGGGGCCGGAGTGAGCCAACCGAAGAACCGCCAAGGAGCGGATGTGGGGGTCATGGTCGGGTCAATGTACTTTCCTTCGGTCACGGAGCTGTTCTTGGCCCAGCCACCCATGTATTTGATGACAGGGAGGGGCGCGCCGATACAGCTGGCAGCGGAAGCATCTCCTTTCTGGAGGAAGTGCGATGTCCACTTACAGCCGGCGGGCGCGGACGTGTTGATCGTGCGGAGGGCTAGCGAGAGCCAGGCGGAGATGGTGGACGCGGCCCCCAAGTCGGCGGAGGGTTCAGCAGGTGAGAAGCTCTAGAAGGCGTCGGGGGGTGGTCGCATGTAGAAATTAGCGCAGAAATTGGCGCGCTTATGTGAGTAGTATTCCAACAAGTCCGCCAAGACGGGATCAGCTGTAATAGGGATTGCGAACACGGGCTTGTCGCTTGTGTCGCGGCGTTGGTCGCCTTTGGACTTAAGGACGAGCAGACAAATATGTTGCGATGGTCTGTCGACGGTGATGTCACCGGTCTGGCAGCGGGCGCCGGTTTCTGCGCGGCTGGAAAAAACTGTAATTTACGCAAGTCGCTAAGCATGCTCGAAAACGCTCTAGCAGGGGACGAGATGCAGGGGTCCACGTCAGGTTGTCGCGGAGAGTGTTGGCTGCCAATAGGATGTTGAGGGCGACCGGGGCAGGTAGCGGTAGGCGTGAGTCGGCTGGGACGATACGGTGTTGTAGCATTTCGAGGCCGCGCCTCGCGTCGGCTAACGGTTCGCCAACCGCGATGGGTTGGTCGCGGGCCGCCGGGAAGTGCAACGTTGCGGTGGCGAGACGGGCGAAGGCGTGGTACCACGTTTTGTCCGGCCAGTAGGGAGCGATGACGGTCGCAGGGGTTTGCGCTTGGGCCAGTTTGGCGGCTAGCGCTGGTAGGGCGGTCCAAGGAGGGTTGCAGTAGTTGTTCTCGCGACGCTAGGCAGCGTCGGGAAGGCGGAGGCACTCGACGTCCTCGCATTGCGGGTCCCTCCATCGGGCGTTGAACCGCGGGAGTTGAGTGTTTAGCATGGAAGCGAAACGGTCGATCGTATGCGGACCCCATCGTGCTTGAAGGTGTTTGAAAATGCGGGGGTTGAGTTGCCAGTCCTCGGTGTCTAATTCGCGGCTTAGTGTGTCTGCCCACACGTTGGCGGCCGATCGAATGTAGCGCGGGCGGATGTGGATGTCGTTGGTATCGAGCAGGTACCACAAGCGCCGGAGCTCGGTCATCATGACGGGTGACCGGGAAGTAAGCTTGGTTAGGGCGGCCACCACCGCTGTGTTGTCCTCGTCTAGGAGAACTTGACGGGCCTTGAGCTGAGGTAGAAACGATTCGACTGCGTGTCGCACAGCGCGAAGCTCCTTCCATGTGATGTGTTGTAACCGGTCGGTAGCGTTCCAAAAACCGCGTGCTTGGTAGTTGGCGTCGTCGTTCAACACGGCTCCCCATCCGTAGTCGCTGGAATCGGCGTGGAGGTAGGCGGTCTCAACGGGCTTGTTGATTGACCGACCGTTGTGTTGGGTGGGCACCGTGCGCCACCACTCGAGTTCGCGTCGCAGCTGGTGGGTGAGGCGCACGCGTCCTCCCCACCTAGTCCGTGTGGCTAAGACATTGTGGAGCTCGCGTAAAAAAAAATCGTGCGGGCGCGATGGCGAGGTAGAGGAACTGAGCTTTTACCGCAAAGGCTGCGAGCTGACGCGTGGGCAGCCATCGGGCGTTCGACGCCGCTCGGCCGATTAGGGATGACGCGTGTTGCGCGAGCTGTTGTAGTTTTGCGGGCGGGGCGCGAAACATACCGAGGTGTGAATCCACTGCCGTTAAACCCAAATGGTCGCCGACTTGCGTTGTAGTCCACACGCCTTTCTTGGGGTTGCGCTGAAGGCCTAGGCTGTCCAGCAGGGCCTCGACGTGTTGGCGAAGGTGTAGCGCGTCGTGGTAGGAGTCCGCCAAGAAAAGGAAATCGTCCATGTAGGGGAGGAGTCTTGTGCCGCGCCATCGAGCGTTCCGAAGGAAACGTTTTGACGGGCGCGCGCGGTCCGGTGTAGATGCCGGCGTAGGAAGCGGTGGGCGACGTAGATGGCTTGTGAATACTTGCGTTAGCTTGCAAAAGTATTACGCTGAGCCGGACCAGCCCATCGGGAGGCAAGCGAGGCGCCATAGGGTGCTGCGGTAGTTGACCGTGAAGTAGTCGCGGTCTTCCTCCCGGATGCCAAGGGTGTAGTACCCATCGGTGAGGTCGAGCGAGACGAAGTAGTCGCATGGACGGGATAGGTGACGGAGGTGCTTGAGGGTCTCGCAAGTCATGTTGAACGTAGCGCAGTAGCGGTTGAGTTCACGAAGGTCGATAATCAGGCGTCACTGGTTGCATCCGGGCTTGGGCACCAGGAACATCCGTGAAACGTAGCGAGGGTTGTTCGAGCGCTCCCACGCTCCGCAAGCTTCGGAGCGTGGAAGTTCCGAGTTTAGAAACTCGAGTTGGGCTGGTGTTGCATCTAGCATAGAGATGCCGTGGTTGAGGGGATTGGGGCGTACGCCGCGCTTGAACTTGACGCGTACCCCATGGCGGATCCAACTTAGGACTTGGCCGCTCGCGCCGATGCGCTCCCACTCCCACCATCTTCGACGCACGCGGTGGCGCATGAAGGAAGATGTTGGGGAGCATGAATCGGCGCGGCGGGCCACACCATCATTTCTTGGGCGGGGGTTTAGCCGAGTCGGTCGGCTTGGCGGGAGGGGTGGCGCGGGCTGCTGCTGCTGCTGCTGCCGCGGCCTTGCGTTTGTCGGCGGCTGCCTTGCGGGCTCTGGCGTCGGGGCTTGTGGGTTTGTCCGGTGTAATCTTCGCGAACGCGGCACCGGCTGCCGCTTTGCTGGCGGCATGAAGGCTGACTTCAAGTGTGCGGTCGACGAACGCTTGGCGTAGCGCATCCAATGGGCCGGAGACCGCGGTAGGGCGTTGGCGACAGAAGCGCTCGTGGGCAAGTTCGGCAAGGACGCGGTCCGCATCTGTGCTCGCTTGTCCGCCCTCGGTGAGGCGGAGGAAGCCCAGTCGAGTACGGGCGACCTCCTCCGTCGCTGTGTGGGTGCGATGACCCGCTCTGATAAAGGCAATCGCTGCCGCCCGCTCTGCCGATAGAGGTGGGCCGTGCGACAGCGTGTCCAAAGCCTCGCTAATTGCCGCGTTGGCACAACTGTCGAAGAAGGCATAACACCCAATGTGAAGGTTCTCGTCGTATGCCGATTGGGTGCGCTTGTCGCTTAGAGCATGGGCGGTATCGTCTGTAAGTGTCCATAGACGTGGCTCCTCAACGTCGCGTGGGGGACGCTCGAGGCCGGCCGGGATGACCTCGCCGTAGTAGGCGAAGTCGACGAATTCGGACTCGGAGGGTTCGGATTCGTTGTCAAGCATGTCGATAGGTGGCTCAGGGGCCGCCTTACCACCCTTCGTCGCTGCGGTCGCGTCGGCGGGAATGGACTGGTGATGATCTGTAATAGGAGGTGTGGTTGTCGTCTGCTGGAGCTGTGCGAGTAAGGCAGCGTTAGCCGCCAAAACTGCTCAGTTATCCGTTGTTCTAAAACTGCCGTATAGATATGTTCGGTTGTGCGTTGTGCGATCGAGGTAGCGTTAGGGTCGGCCGCTGCGGCGGACGTAGACTGCTCATGCTGCATGTTGCGTAACTGCGTAGCTGAACGAGGGGAAGTGTCGCGTGTCACTCGAGTGCGCATGGGACGATATTAAACTGACACCATGCTCGACAACGAGAGTCGAGACTGCATTCGCGCGAAGCCTAGATTGGCTGAGCGCGAAAGCAAAGAGTGCCTAGGCTCGTGGCTAGCTACGGCTTATAAGGCGCGGGCTAGCTAGAGCTCACCGTTGGGGAAGTCGTTGGTCGTTGGTTGCGTCTAACTGCCGAGGCGAGGTGGTTGCCTTGCATGTGCGACGCGCCGCTATTAACGGTATTAGTAACCGCTAGTGTTACTGTCCCGTACACATGGAAGTTGGATATGCGAACTTCTAGATTCAAATCAATCTGACCGCATACAATAGTGTCAACACAGCACGTTGTCTGTTTTTTTTTTTTTTTTTCCCTGGTACCCCTACGGTACAAGGTACTGGCTCATAAAACCATAAAACAGCTTATGTATTCATTTACCCGGGGGCACGTTTTCCCAAAGATGTCAGCTTGCTTACAATTTGGCCAAAAGAGCACCTCATGCCTGGCCTGGGGGAAGATTAGCGCTAATTATGGGTTGGGTGGGTGGGTTGCGCGAGCCAGATGGGCGAGCGCAAAGTAGAGAGTGCCGGTGCTCGGGGGTTGCACCGGCTTAAGGGGCTGCCGCTAGCTAGTGCTCCTAGGGGCAGGGCATGGGGCGTTGCGCTAGGCGTTTCCTCAGTCCTCGAGGGTTACCTCGAGGATTGGGTGAGACGCGCCGCTTTTACAGTAACGCTTTTACCGTTCAGGTTTGCGTTCTGTCACACATGTAAGTAAGTTTTGCAAACCTCTAGATTTCAAACAATCTGACTATTTACCCGAGGGCACGTTTTGCCAGTATATAAAAACCAGAGGTTTGCGCAGCCTAGTCTAGATGAAGCGGGTTGGCGGGGACGAGCCAGCCAAAGTACTGCCACGCTGCTGGAGATGGGGTCATGGTAGGGTCGATGTATTTCCCTCCTGTGAAAGAACTGTTCTTGGCCCAACCACCCATGTATTTGACGACGTGGAGTGGGGTCTCAATGCAACTAGCGGCGGAGGCGGCACCTTTACGTAGGCTGTGCGATGTCCATTTGAATCCACTTGGAGGTGTGGCGCCGACGGCGTCGCATGCGTCGAGGAGCGAGGCGGAGAGTGTCGCAGCTGCTTGCCAGTCGCCGGAGTTTTCGTAAGGTACGAAGCTCCATAGTGCGGCGGGAGGGGGGCTGTTGTAGAATTCATTGCAGTACGCGGTCCGTTGTGTGCAATAATATTCTAGTCAGTCTGCCAGCACCGGATTGGCAGTAGTCGGGATAGCGAGGACATGCTTGTCGGCTGCGCTGCGCGTGTGATCGCCCTTAGCTTTGCGGATGAAAAGCCAAGTTTTCTGGGATGGGCGGTTGACGATGAGGTTTCGTGTTAAACACCTAACACATGATGCAGCCCTGCAGAAAAAACGCATAGTTTGTGCAGACTGCCAGTAGTGCGCGAAATTGCGCGATGAGGTGTCGTGAAGTACACTCTTCCCATAAAGTCCGTTACTAGTGGCACGCATTTAATTACCCGCCACGCACAGCCGCGATGGCCATGCAATTCGATTGGGGGGTAGAGTGATGACTTTCGAACAACACACCACGGCGCGTTGCTCACTGACGTGAGCACCTCTATCGGCACGCTCCGATTATTGTGGGCACACACGTTGGATTTGCGGCCGAAATTTTGCAGGCCGAAATTTGTGGATGTGCATGTTATGCACGCCTCTATGCGTGGCTCGGTGCACGTAGTGTCGCGATAAGCCGGGAGACTACTCGAAATGGGGCTTTCAGCATGTTTGCACAATTGCACGAGTATCCGCCGAGTGTGTTGCGCCCGGCCGCCTACAGAGCGGCAATACCGGGAATGGCATATCGTGTGCACTAGGTTTTCTTGCCAAGTGCCCGAAAATACAGGCAAGGAGCACGGGCTAGGGACCTATTGGGCTTGAGGGACGGTTGACTTGGAGTGTAAGCACCCCAGCGCGCGGATCGCTGGCCTTTCAAGCTTTCGCACCGCCGGGCGTGAAATATGGCGGGGAGCTTTCAAAGTACCCTAGCACGGGCCTTGGTTTGGCATGCGGCAAATGGCACGGCGCCATGCCAACATGGGGCATGAAATGGGTGACGCCGTGAATAGACGAAATAAAGAGCGCTGATTGTTGAGCGTATTGGCGGAGCGGGTGTGCGGGTACCACCTGTCCAAGGGTTGCTAGCCCCGCGCGAATGTGGCAGATTTTGAAACCCTAAAAACTTTAGTTGGCTGTACGAGGGGCTGGATGGCATCGGACGGCGGATTTGACGCGAAAACCGGCCGGTAGGCGTACATTAAGTTGAAAACTCATATTTACTTGGGGGAAGGGCTTCCATTTGCAACTTGGTTTGCTCGAATCGGACACCGTACGGCAAAGATAGGCTTTTTTAAGCCTCCCAAGCTGTGGGTTTCCGGCCCCTATCCCACCCACGTCAAGCATCTTAACGGCACATGCCATCAAACCCACGTGCTCCCATGTTCGCGGACAGCATGCTGGGACCATAAAAATCGCGTGTTGTGTCGCCGATTTCGGGAGTTTTCACGAGCCAAAGTGTGGAAAATCCGAATTCCGGGGCGCCCGAATCAGGGTATGCCCCGAAATCGGGGTTGACCCGCAAACCCTAATACGTCAGTTCGTAGCCGTGACGGGCCCCATTTGTGCCCCGCTTCCCCCTTTACTTCACCGTCAACACAACTTTCGGTCCGCCTTTTCAACGAGCTAAAGTACAGTTAAACCCTAGAAACCCTACATGATAAACACCCGCCCTACGCGAAAGGCCCTATTTCACTAGTAACGGACTTTATGGGAAGAGTGTGGGCGATTTCTTAACCACCTCGAATTCCCTAGTATTGGCCGGGGATAAAGCAACGATGGTATGGGCGTCCACGTGTGAGTAGAGAATTTCGGTTGGAGGTGGGATGTCGCCCAATTGCGCACACCACGCTGGACCTCAACCGCGTTGCGGCTCCAAAACCAGTATGGGGCCTACACCAACCACTCACGCGTGGCGACTGCAACTTGTGTGGGACTTCAAACACGTGGGAAACTTCACCAAAGTAGCCCGGCAGCACGGTACAAGCGCGTCGGTGGTTCGCAAATGGGTGCGTACTTACGAGGGCACGGGGGACGTTTTGGACAAAGCTCGCTCGGGGAGGCCTGCGCGGGGGTTGGCAAGTCCACCGGTGCGAGAGGTTCTCAAGGCGTGCATTCGCGACGGGAAGACATGCACCGCCATTGCCAGCGACTTAAAGGCTGGCATGGGGCTGTCCGTGGGCAGGGAGACCGTGCGCAAGTTTGTGAAAGCGAATCTAGCTCGGCGCCTTCGCCCGAAAAAGAAGCCCAACCTTACAGCAACAGCCAAACTCAAGCGCGTCCATTTTTGCAAGCAGTGGGTCGACAAGAGCTGGGCAAGCGTGGCTGTTTCGGACTCTAAGATATTCTGGCTATGCCCCAAAGGCGTGGGCGACAAGCGGTGGGTTTTGTTTGAGGATGACCCCCCTACCGTGCCAGCATATCGAAGCTGCACAAAAGTGCATGCCTACGCCGCGGTAACTAAATGGGGCAAGACCGACTTGTTCGTCACAGCGGGCACCACGGGATTCAAGAGCGAGAGCAAGGGTGTGACTGCCAAGGTCTATGTGAAGTTGCTGGAAGAGAAGCTCATCCCGGCATGCCGACAACTAATGGAACGCAGACCCATGCCGCTGCGAGACCAACCTTGGGTATTTCAACAAGATAACGCACCCGCTCACACAGCTAAAAGTACACAAGCGTGGCTGCACAGCCAGTTGGATTTCGCAGTGATTGATTGGCCGCCGACCAGCCCGGATCTGTCGTGGATAGAAAACGTTTGGGGCATCGTGGCAAAGCAATTGCAAGCGAGGACGGATCTGACTGCCAGAAACTTCCAGACGCGGTTTTCGAAGAGTGGGAAAATTTGCCACAGTCGGCCATGCGAGCACTGTACAAGTCGATTCGGCGCAGGCTGAAAGCTTGCCTTGCTGAGAAAGGCGGGAGCACAAAATATTGACAGGTGCTAAGCCGTTGCGTGGAGACTTTCATGAAAATAACGTAGTGAGAACCACCGGCGCCCATCCCCACACTCTTCCCATAAAGTCCGTTACTAGTGGCACGCATTTAATTACCCGCCACGCACAGCCGCGATGGCCATGCAATTCGATTGGGGGGTAGAGTAATGACTTTCGAACAACACACCACGGCGCGTTGCTCACTGACGTGAGCACCTCTATCGGCACGCTCCGATTATTGTGGGCACACACGTTGGATTTGCGGCCGAAATTTTGCAGGCCGAAATTTGTGGATGTGCATGTTATGCACGCCTCTATGCGTGGCTCGGTGCACGTAGTGTCGCGATAAGCCGGGAGACTACTCGAAATGGGGCTTTCAGCATGTTTGCACAATTGCACGAGTATCCGCCGAGTGTGTTGCGCCCGGCCGCCTACAGAGCGGCAATACCGGGAATGGCATATCGTGTGCACTAGGTTTTCTTGCCAAGTGCCCGAAAATACAGGCAAGGAGCACGGGCTAGGGACCTATTGGGCTTGAGGGACGGTTGACTTGGAGTGTAAGCACCCCAGCGCGCGGATCGCTGGCCTTTCAAGCTTTCGCACCGCCGGGCGTGAAATATGGCGGGGAGCTTTCAAAGTACCCTAGCACGGGCCTTGGTTTGGCATGCGGCAAATGGCACGGCGCCATGCCAACATGGGGCATGAAATGGGTGACGCCGTGAATAGACGAAATATAGAGCGCTGATTGTTGAGCGTATTGGCGGAGCGGGTGTGCGGGTACCACCTGTCCAAGGGTTGCTAGCCCCGCGCGAATGTGGCAGATTTTGAAACCCTAAAAACTTTAGTTGGCTGTACGAGGGGCTGGATGGCATCGGACGGCGGATTTGACGCGAAAACCGGCCGGTAGGCGTACATTAAGTTGAAAACTTATATTTACTTGGGGGAAGGGCTTCCATTTGCAACTTGGTTTGCTCGAATCGGACACCGTACGGCAAAGATAGGCTTTTTTAAGCCTCCCAAGCTGTGGGTTTCCGGCCCCTATCCCACCCACGTCAAGCATCTTAACGGCACATGCCATCACACCCACGTGCTCCCATGTTCGCGGACAGCATGCTGGGACCATAAAAATCGCGTGTTGTGTCGCCGATTTCGGGAGTTTTCACGAGCCAAAGTGTGGAAAATCCGAATTCCGGGGCGCCCGAATCAGGGTATGCCCCGAAGTCGGGGTTGACCCGCAGACCCTAATACGTCAGTTCGTAGCCGTGACGGGCCCCATTTGTGCCCCGCTTCCCCCTTTACTTCACCGTCAACACAACTTTCGGTCCGCCTTTTCAACGAGCTAAAGTACAGTTAAACCCTAGAAACCCTACATGATAAACACCCGCCCTACGCGAAAGGCCCTATTTCACTAGTAACGGACTTTATGGGAAGAGTGTAGGTGTCCACTGGAGGTGTTTACGTAGGTCGGCGGCGGCTGAGAGTAGCGAGAGCGCTGGAGGGGCTGGTAACGGGAAGCGCGAGTCCGCTGCCTGTAGACGCTGTTGTTGCATCTCGAGTCCGCGTCGAGCGTCGGCCAAAAGTTCCCCAACCATGATTGGCTGCTGCAGGTGGTCGCGGAAAACTTGTTAATGGCCGAGTAATACTGTTGTAGCGACGCAACGGCGACGGTACCTTGCAGTCCCAACCATGCTGTGTAGCGAACGACAGACTGTGTAGTAGCATGTAGCGGATGGATGTCCTCCTCGTGGCAGAAAGCGGCAAATTAACGCATGCCGCTGTCGTAGTTGGCGTACGTAGTCGGGGCTAGGGAGCTGCTCAGCAGGTGTAGCGCAGTGGTACCGATGTGGTCGGTACCCAACAGGTTGCGCAGTCGGTCGGTCATGGTAGTCGTCCATGGGGCGTGTGCGTCCGGTTCTCGTAACGTGTAGCGGACATGCCGCGAGGGCCTGTGCGACTGAGTGGCCATGGCGCGTAGCTCCGTGAGGCTTGCGTTGGCCGTGCGTAGTGTGCGTCCTATTGCGCCTCGGCGGGTGTGTAGCCATGCCGGCGTGGCAGTCGAAAGGCCACGATGCTCCATCGTGGCCGTCCGACCCCCTCGCGCGAGCCTAGCCGACCGGGGAAGAATAGGTCGCGCGAGGGGGGGTGGTGGATGGTCTCGGTGGCCAAGGCGTGGAAGTCTTGGAACTACGGTCTGTGGGGCCAGTACGGTGCGATGACTGTAGCAGCTGCCCCTGATTGGCGTAGTTTCGCACAGAGGGCGGGTAGCGCTGACCACGGCGGGTTGCAATAGTTTGTCTCGCATTGCCACGCGGCGTCCGGTAGGTGTAGACAGTCGACGTCCTCGCATTGTGGGTCGCGCCATCGGGCGTTGAACCGCGCGAGCTGCGCGTTCTCCATCGACGCGAACCGGTCGATAGAGTGTGGGGCCCACGCTGCCTGTAGGTAGGCGAACATCCGGGGGTTCAGCTGCCAGTCGTCGCGGTCGAGCTCTCGGCTTAGGCTGTCGGCCCATATGTTCGCTGCCGAGCGGATGTAGCGGGGTCGGATGCTGATGTCGTTGACGTCCAGGTGGTGCCAGAGTCGGCGTAATTCGGTCATCATGGCCGGAGAGCGCGTAGTGAGTTTGAAGAGCGTAGCCACGACGGCTTTGTTGTCCTCGTGGAGTAAAACGTGCCGTCCTCGGAGTTGCGGTAAAAAGGACTCGATCGCGAGGCGAACGGCGCGGAGCTCCTTCCAGGTGATGTGTTGCTGGCGGTCGTCGTCGTACCAAAACCCGCGGGCTTGGTAGGCAGGGTTGTCGTTCAGGACGGCTCCCCACCCGTAACCACTTGAGTCGGCGTGGAGGTACGCGGTCTCGACGGGTTTGTAGATTGAGCGGCCGTTGTGTTGGTCGGGCACCGTGCGCCACCACTCGAGGTCGCGGCGTAATTGGTGTGTCATCCGAACACGTCCGCCCCATCCCTTTCGCGTAGCAAGCACGAAGTGAAGTTCTCGTTGAAAGAAGCGGGCTGGTGCGATGGCGAGGTAGAGGAACGGGGCCTTGCCAGCGAATGCCGCGAGTTGTCTGGCGGGCAGCCACCGAGCGGAGGTAGATGCGCGGCCGAGTAACGCCGAAGCTTGCTTCGCGAGGGCCTGCAGTTTGTCGGTAGGGGCTCGAAATTCGCCTTTCACGAGGTCGACTGTCATGCCCAGGTGTGTGCCCACTTGGGTGGGCTGCCACAAGCCTTTGTCGGGGTTGCGCTGGAGGCCTAGCCGGTGGAGAAGGGTCTCGATGCGGTCGCGTAGCAATAGAGCTGCGTCGTACGAGCTGGCCATGAACATGAAGTCGTCCATGTAGGGTAGCAGTCGTACTCCGCGCCATCGGACGTTGCGAAGGAAACGTCGTGACGGTTTGTATGGCGTTGCGGAGTTGGCGGTCATCGGGGTAGGTGCCCGTCGCAGGTAGTTCGTGAACGCTTGAGTCAGCTTGCAAAAAAAGTAAGCCGACCCCGACTTGCCCATCGGGAGGCATGCGAGGTGCCATAGCTCGCCGCGGTAGTTGACCGTGAAGAAATCTCGGTCCTCTTCTCTGATGCCTAGCGTGTAGTAGCCGTCTGCTAGGTCGAGAGAGACGAAGTAGTCGCCAGGGCGGGACAGGTGGCGCAAGTGCTTGAGGGTCTCGCACGACATCTTGAACTCCGCGCAATAGCTGTTTAGCTCTCGGAGGTCGATGATAAGGCGCCATTTGTTGACACCGGGTTTTGGGACGAGGAACATGCGGGAGACGTAGCGGGTGTGGGAGGCGCGCTCCCAGGCTCCGCACGCTTCGAAGCGTGGGAGCTCTGTAGCTAGGAAGTCGAGTTGAGGCTGTGTGGCGTCCTTCATGGAGACTCCGTGGTTGAAAGGTCGAGGACGTAGGCCGTTTTTGAACTTGACCCGCACGCCATGGCGGATCCAGTTCACGACTTGACCGCTCGCGCCGATATGCTCCCACTCCCGCCATCTTAGCCGCACGCGGTGACGCATGTAGTTGGATGACGGGGAGCATGAATCGGCGCGGCGGGCCACACCATCATTTCTTCGTTGTGGGTTTCCCCCCGTCGCCAGGTTTAGTTCCTGCCGCCGCTGCCGCTGCTGCTGCTGCGGCCTTGCGCTTGTCGGCGGCTGCTTTCTTGGCCTTGGCGTCTTGTCCGGGTGGCTTGTCCGGCGTGACTCTCGCGAACGCTGCTCCAGCAGCTGCTTTGCTGGCGGCATGTAGGCTGACTTCGAGGGTCCGATCGACGAACGCTTGGCGTAGCTCGTCCAGTGCGCTTGAGATCGCGGTAGGGCGTGGGCGGCAGAAACGTTCGTGCGCGAGCTCGGCGAACACTCGGTCCGTATCCGAGCTCGTTTGTCCGCCCTTGGTGAGGCGGAGAAAGCCCATTCGAGTACGGGCGGCCTCCTCCGTCGCTGTGTGGGTGCGATGACCCGCTCGGATGAGGGCAACGGCCGCCGCCAGCTCCGCCGGTAGAGGCGGTCCGGTTGACAGCGTGTCCAAAGCCTCGCTGATTGCCGCGTTGGCGCAGCTGTCGAAGAAGGCATAGCACCCGATGTGGAGGTACTCGTCGTACCCCGCTTGAGATTTCCGGTCGTTGAGGAAGCGGGCCGTGTCGTCCGTTAGCGTCCACAGACGAGGTTCGTCGATGTCGCAAGGGGGTCGCTTCAAACCGGCCGGAATGATTCTACCGTGGGAGGCAAAGTCGACGAACTCGGGCTCGTGGAGCTCGGGGTCGTCGTTCAGCAGGTCGATAGATTGCTCAGTGGCTGCCTTACCACCCTCAGTCGCAATGGTCGCGTCAGGGGGAATGGACTGCTGTTGATTCGGAATCACGGCTAGGCTTGTTAAACGTTCGAGCAGGGCTAGTAGGGCGGTGTTAGACGCCTGAATCTGCTCAGCTAATCGGAGTTCGAGGGCCGAAACCGCGCTTTGAATCTGTTCGGAAGTACGCTGTTCGATTACATAGGGGAGAGGGTCGACTCCGGGGGCGGAGGACGACGGCTCAGGCTGCATGATGTTAGACGGCGACTTAGAACGGGGGGAAGTGTCTCGTGACGCTCGAGTGCGCATGAGGCGATGTAAAACTGACACCATGCTCGACTACGAGAGTCGAGACTGCAATTGCGCGAGCCAGATGGGCGAGCGCAAAGCAGAGAGTGCCAGTGCTCGGGAGTTGCACCGGCTTAAGGGGCTGCCGCTAGCTAGTGCTGCTGGGGGCAGGGCATGGGGCGTTGCGCTAGGCGTTTCCTCAATCCTCGAGGGTTACCTCGAGGACTGGGTGAGACGCGCCGCTTTTACAGTAACGCTTTACCGTTCAGGTTTGCGCTCTGTCACATATGTAAGTAAGTTTTGCAAACCTCTACTAGATTTCAAACAATCTGACTATTTACCCTAGGGCACGTGTTGCCAAAGATGTCAGCTTGCTTACAATTTGGCCAAAAGACACCCACAGACAGGGTCTGGGGGTCGATTAGCGCAGGATTATAGGGATGGGTGGGTGGGTTCGCGCGAAGCCTAGATTGGCTGAGCGCGAAAGCAGAGAGTGCCTAGGCTCGTGGCTAGCTACGGCTTATAAGGCACGGGCTAGCTAGAGCTGACCGTTGGGGAAGTCGTTGGTCGTTGGCTGCGTCTAACTGCTTCGGGCGAGGTGGTTGCCCTGCAGGTGAGACGCGCCGATATTAACGGTAACAGTAACCGCTAGAGTTACTGTCCCGTACACATGATATTGGATATGCAAACCTCTAGATTCAAATCAATCTGACCATTTACCCTAGGGCACGTTTTGCCAGTAACCTAAAGCCAAAGGCTTGCACAGCCAGAATTAGTGTTGCGGGGGGGGCGGAGTGAGCCAGCCGAAGAACCGCCAAGCAGCAGGTGTTGGGGTCATGGTGGGGTCAATATATTTTCCTTCAGTCACAGAGCTGTTTTTGGCCCAGCCACCTATAAATTTGATTACGGGGAGGGGCGCGCCGATGCAGCTGGCAGCGGACGCCGCGCCTTTCCGTAGGCTGTGCGATGTCCATTTAAAGCCGGCGGGCGCGGACGAGTTGACTGTGAGGAGGGCGAGGGAGAGCCATGTGGAGATGGTGGACGCGGCACCCCAAGCGGCGGAGGGTTCTGAAGGTGAGAAACTCCAGAAGGCGAGCGGGGGTGGCTTGCTGTAAAATTTTGTGCAGAATATAGCGCGTTGTTCCGTGTAGTAGTCGATCAGGTTCGCCAGGACTGGGTTAGCCGCTGTAGGGATAGCGATGACCAGTTTATCGCTGGTGTCGCGGCGCTGGTCGCCTTTAGACTTCCGCACGTAGAGGCAGATTTGCTGTGAAGGCTTGTCGACCACGAGGTCGCCGGTTTGGCAACGGGCGCCGGTTTCGGCGCGGCAGAAAAACGTGTAATTCTCGCACACCGCTAAACAGGCCCTGAAGCGTTGCATCTGGGGGAGGGCAGCAGGGGTCCACGCGAAAGTACCGTGAAGGGTGTTGGCGTAGTGTAGGATGTCCAGGGCGACTTGGGCGGGTAGCGGGAGGCGAGCCGTGGTAGGTATCATGCGGTGTTGGAGCATTTCGAGGCCACGGCGGGCGTCTGCCAAAAGTTCGCCCACGGGGACAGGTTGGCGCCGGTGGTCACGGAAGAACTTGTTTATGGCGGAGAAGTAGGGTTGTAGCGAGCTCGCAGCGACCGTTCCGAGTAGGGCAAGCCAGGCTGTGTAACGGACCATCGTGGCTGGTGTGGCCTGTAGCGGGGCGATGTTCTGTTCTGCACAAAAAATAAAAAATTGTGTGATTGCGCTCTGGTAGCAGGTGTACGTCGAGGGCGCTAGCGAGTTGCTGAGTAGGGCAACCGCCGTAACCCCGAGTCTGTCCGATCCTAGGAGGTCTTGGAAAGTTTCAGCTAAATCGGTGGACCAGGGCGACTGTGCTGCTTCACGGCGTAACCCGTAGCGCGGCGGTCCTGTACGCAGAGGGGGGACGTGATGTACATGCGTCCGTAATCGGTCCGGGCGTATCGCTCGGCCAATCGCACCGCGTCGAGTGTAGAGCCAAGAGGGGGTGCTAGCCGAAAGGCCACGATGCTCCACGCGGGCGGCCCGACCCCTTCGTGCTTGCCCAGCCTGCCTGGAAAGAACAGGTCGCGGGACGCTGGGAAGTGCACGGTCTGGGTGGCCAAGCGTGCGAACGCGTGGTACCACGTCTTGTTTCGCCATTAGGGGGCGATGACGGTCGCCGGTGCTTGAGCTTGTTCGAGTTTTGCTGCCAGCGCCGGTAGGGCAGACCAAGGGGGGGTTGCAGTAGTTGTTTTCGCACTTCCACGCCGCGTCGGGGAGGTGTAGGCAGTCGATGTCTTCGCACAGGGGGTCGCGCCAGCGGGCATTGAAGCGTGGTAGCTGCGTGTTGAGCATCGAGGCGAAACGGTCGATAGTGTGCGGCCCCCACTGGCGCTGAAGGTAGGCGAAAACACGAGGGTTGAGCTGCCAGTCTTCGTAGTCCAACTCCCGGCTTAGCGCGTCGGCCCATATGTTGGCCGCCGAGCGGATGTAGCGTGGCCGGATGTTGATGTCGTTGCTGTCGAGGAGGCACCACAAGCGACGGAGTTCGGCCATCATGGCGGGCGAGCGCGAGGTGAGCTTGGTGAGGGCGGCAACCACCGCCGTGTTGTCCTCGTGTAGGAGGACTTGCCGGCCTCGGAGTTGTGGTAAAAAGGTTTCCACCGCGTGTCGCACCGCTCGAAGTTCCTTCCACGTGATGTGTTGTTGGCAGTCGGTAGCGCTCCAAAAGCCCCGGGCTTGATAATTGGAGTCTTCGTTGAGCACGGCTCCCCAACCGTAGTCGCTCGAGTCGGCGTGGAGGTAGGCGGTCTCGATAGGCTTGTAGATGGACCGGCCGTTGTGTTGAGTGGGGACCGTGCGCCACCACTCGAGGTCTCGGCGCAGTTGGTGGGTGAGACGGACGCGTCCGCCCCATCCAACCCGTGTGGCTAACACGTTGTGGAGTTCGCGTAAAAAGAAGCGCGCGGGGGCGATGGCGAGGTAAAGGAATTGCGCCTTTCCGGCGAAAGCCGCAAGCTGTCGAGTAGGTAGCCATCGGGCGTTTGACGCGGCTCGGGCGAGTAGGGATGAAGCTTGTTGCGCGAGCTGTTGGAGCTTTGCGGGGGGGGCACGAAACATGCCGTGACGGAGGTCCACCGTTAAGCCCAAATGGTCGCCTACTTGGGTAGGTGTCCAAACGCCCTTCTTGGGGTTGCGTTCGAGGCCGAGGCTGTCGAGTAGGGCTTGAACGCGTTCTCGCAGTAGGAGGGCGTCCTCGTAAGAGTCGGCGAGGAAAAGGAAATCGTCCATGTAGGGTAGGAGTCGAATTCCCCGCCATCGCGCGTTTCGGAGGAAGCGCTTGGTGGGGCGGCGACTGTGAAGGGAAGTGGCCGTTGACACCGGTTGCGGGGGGCGACGTAGGTGGTTCGTGAACACTTGAGTTAGCTTGCAAAAGTAGTAAGCCGACCCCGACCAGCCCATGGGGAGGCATGCTAGGCGCCATAGCGTGCCGCGGTAGTTGACCGTGAAGAAGTCTCGGTCTTCCTCCCGGATGCCAAGGGTGTAGTAGCCGTCGGCAAGGTCGAGGGAGACGAAGTAGTCGCCCGGCCGCGAGAGGTGACGTAGTTGTTTGAGCGTCTCGCACGTCATAGTGAAGGTCGAGCAATAACGGTTGAGTTCTCGAAGGTCGATAATCAAACGCCATTGGTTGCACCCGGGTTTTGGAACTAAAAACATCCGGGAAACGTAGCGAGGGTTGTCCGCCCGCTCCCAAGCTCCGCAAGCCTCGAAGCGGGGGAGCTCCGAGTTTAGAAACTCGAGTTGGGCCGGCGTCGCGTCGAGCATAGAGATGCCGTGATTGGTTCACGGTCTACCTCACGCTACTAAGTCCTGTATGGCATGGCAAAAGGGGGGGCCCAGAGACTCCAGCCGGTTTACCGGTATTGGAGTAAAATATTTCAATATTTCAATTTGCCGTGATTGAAGGGCTTGGGGCGTAGACCTTGTTTGAATTTTACGCGAACGCCATGGCGGATCCAGGTTAGGACTTGGCCGCTCGCTCCGATGCGCTCCCACTCCCGCAATCTTCGACGCACGCGGTGGCGCATGAAGGAAGACGTCGGGGAGCAGGAATCGGAGCGGCGGGCCACACCGTCATTTCTTGCTCGAGGGTTTAGCCGAGTCGGTCGGCTTGGGGGCGGCGGTGGCGCGTGCTGCGGCTGCTGCTGCGGCAGCGGCCTTGCGTTTGTCGGCGGCGGCTTTGCGGGTCCGCGCATCGGGGCCGGGGGGCCTGTCCGGTGTAACTTTCGCGAAGGCAGCTCCGGCGGCGGCCTTGCTGGCGGCGTGTAAGCTGACTTCCAGCGTGCGGTCGACGAACGCTTGGCGAAGCGCATCCAATGTGCCGGAGACCGCGGCAGGGCGCGGTCGGCAGAAGCGCTCGTGGGCCAGTTCGGCAAAGACGCGGTCCGCATCTGTGCTCGTTTGTCCGCCCTTGGTGAGGCGGAGGAAGCCCAATCTAGTACGGGCGGCCTCCTCCGTCGCCATGTGGGTGCGATGACCCGCTCGGATGAGGGTAATCGCTGCCGCCTGCTCTGCCGGTAAAGGTGTGCCGTGCGACAGCGTGTCCAGTGCCTCGCCAATTGCCGCGTTGGCGCAGCTGTCGAAGAAGGCATAGCACCCGATGTGTAGGTACTCGTCGTAGGCTGCCTGGGTGCGTTTGTCGCTTAGAGAGCGGGCGGTGTCGTCCGTGAGTGTCCACAGACGTGGCTCGTCGACGTCGCGAGGGGGACGTTCGAGGCCGGCTGGGATGACTTCGCCGTAGTAGGTGAAGTCGACGAATTCGGCCGCCGAGGGGTCGGGTTCGTCGTCAAGCAGGTCGATAGGTGGCTCAGGGGCCTCCTTACCACCCTCCGTCGCTGTGGTCGCGTCGGTGGGAATGGACTGCTGTTGATCAGTACTAGCAGGTGTGGCTGTCGGCTGTCGAAGCTGAGCGAGTAAGGCAGCGTTAGCCGCCAAAAACTGCTCAGTAATGCGTTGTTCCGATGCCAAAACCGCCGTACGAATCTGTTCGGCTGTGCGTTGTTCGAGTGTGGGAGCGTGAGGGTCGGCCGCAGCTGCGGATGTAGACTGCTCAGGCTGCATAGTGGGGAACTGCGTAGCTGAACGAGGGGAAGTGTCGCGTGACGCTCGAGTGCGCATGGGACGAAAGGTAGAACTGACACCCTACTCGACTACAGAGTAGAACTACTAGAGTCGAGACTGCATTCGCGCGAAGCCTAGATTGGCTGAGCGCGAAAGCAGAGAGTGCCTAGGCTCGTGGCTAGCTACGGCTTATAAGGCACGGGCTAGCTAGAGCTGACCGTTGGGGAAGTCGTTGGTCGTTGGCTGCGTCTAACTGCTTCGGGCGAGGTGGTTGCCCTGCAGGTGAGACGCGCCGATATTAACGGTAACAGTAACCGCTAGAGTTACTGTCCCGTACACATGATATTGGATATGCAAACCTCTAGATTCAAATCAATCTGACCATAATATCATCTCATATCTACTTACATACAGGAATCGAACAGCAAACATTTTCCCTGTCCGCCGTGCTCATCTTGTT
>JAPMLY010000492.1:160000-204702 GCA_026401115.1 Tetraselmis chui
TTGGCATCAGGCGCATGCTATGGTCCATGAAGCTCATGCCCGACAGGCACACGCACAAGCCCAAGCACACCAGGCGCAGGCACAGGCACATGCCCAAGCACAAGCACGGGGTCGGATCGAGACCGGGTACTCGTATGGAATGCAGGACTACAATTCTCCACAGAATGCTGCGTCTCTCGATTTACATGCGCAGAGTTTCGAGCCAATGCATGGTGGAACTAGTTATGGACCTCCATCACACTATGGGATGGGCGGCCGCATGCAGTCAAACGGGATGCCTCGAGATTGGCAGCCCCGCATGGTAGATCAGAGTGTGATGCCAAACATGCAGCCTGGGAATCCTATGCACCTTCAACCTGAAACGGACAATGGCACCTACGAGTTCTGGCAGGTTGATTCCCCTGTTTTCCTTTGAATTTGTGTCGGGCCTCAACTGAATTTGGCATGCGATTCAGGCGCTGACTACTTTTGGTGATGTGTGTCTGTTGCGCAGAGGCAGCGGCATGGACAGCAGCAGGAGCTGTCACCTCAAAGCCAACGACAAGTAGATACCATGCGTATGCGGGCGCATCAGCAGGCGATGCATGCCGACCAGCAGCAGCAGGGTCCAGTATATTTCGATCAGCAGAATGCCCAGCAGTGCAGTCCGGTTTATTCATCGGATAATCCCAGCCTGCACGTTCGAGGCTCCGAGCCTGGTGCGGTGCCATCTTGTGCTGCTGAAGACTTTGAAACAGCCTGATCCACTCGTTACAGACCCCCCCCCTTGCTCGATTTTCCAGGAAGGGAAGGGAGCCCCATGTCCAACAAGCAGGACATAAACAGCATGAAACCCTCCCCAAAGCCCAATTTCATGAAGGCGAGTGTCTGCTGCTTCATTGTTCTTTCTATGTCCGCTCAAGCTGTTCCACCACCGTTTGTTAATCAATTTATTTTGGGCAGGATCGAGCTTATTGTGGGAGCGAGGCGGCTTCCTCCTACTGCAAGATTTGCTTTCACATTGGAGACTTTTCTCCAGATTGGGATTATACTACTGGCGGGGGCAAGGTATATTGCTGTCGTGGAGGGCTGTTCTGATTGATTGTTGTCTCACTTATGCCTCATTCCATGGTCAGCTGTCCCTTCCATGCAGTGAGTTTGTCTCGTACTCTGTCAATGTGCTGGCAGATATTGGTTACTGGAAGTCTGGAAAATCTTGAAGCGGGCGCATCCCTGTCGATAATGTTTGGTGACACACAGGTGGGATCACGTGTGCACAGAGTTATCCTCCATTTCGTGGAAATGCATGTGTTTCTTTTACGCGGCCATGATCCACTGTGTTATGCTTTCGGTCATTCAAGGTCCCAGCGGAGCATCTACAGCCAGGGGTTCTGCGCTGTCAAACGCCCCCAAATCCCCCAGGGGTAGTGCCTATGTGTGTTACTCGGGGTGATGGGCAGCCCTGCAGTCTCAGTGTGGAATTTCACTACAACCTCCCCATTAAGGACCCCCCAAGCAATCTCATAAGCTCAATCACCACTGAGGTGACGTGCCCGCTTTACACGCATCGTGGCATGGATGTTTACGGCAAAGCGCTTTCAGGTCTGACGCGAGATGTCACTGAAGTCATGATCTGACTATCGCAAGTTCTATTCTTTCGCTTGTTTGCGGAGCTCAGACGAGTAGCCGCGAGCTTCAAGTTCGTTTGGTCACTCGTCTGCTGAAGGAGACGGGCGGGTCACTTACCGGAGACGAAAGCGAGACGCAAGCAAATATGGGAGCGGAAGATCACAAAAAGCTGGTACGTATGGCTTTCTGGAGGAACCATCATATCCATTCTCAATGGAGGACTTAAGCTGCGTGTGGTTATACAGGTTGACTCGGCAATGGCCCGAGTATGTGCGTTGGAAGCGGAGCACGCTGAGCGGGTCCTCGAGCTTCTGCTTGAGCGGGAGTTGAAGATTTTTACACAGCAAATCATCGAGACGCACAACCCACAGCAACAAGTTCCACCCTACTATCGGCTGCGCAAGTGCACTGGGAATCGCGCGCACTGCGTTTGTTTTACATGCTAATTTATCTGATGGGAGGTGTTGTTGTTTTGCCTTGTCCAGACCGAAGACTTGATTAACCAAGTAGATGCTGATGGGATGGGACTCATGCATATTGTTTCCGCTTTGGGTTACGAATGGGCTGCGGAGCTTCTGCTAGCTTCTGGAGCAAGAGGCAATTTACGGGTACACTGAGCACTGGTGAGAGTGATTGATACTTTGCCAATATTTCCCTTCTGATAAAGGATTAAACGCGGTGCCTGTATGTTGGAACGCCGCATTGCTCCAGGACCCCTGGGGTCTGACACCGCTTCACTGGGCGGCTGCCAAGGGGCACGAGGATGTCGTCGCGCTTCTTCTGCGGAGTGGTGCAGGTTGCCATGTGCTGAGCTATCCAGTCGGGACTGTCGGCGGGTTCACACCCGCGGACCTGGCATCTATGCATGGCCATAATGGCATTGCAGCCTATCTGTCCGAGACCCATCTGGCCCAGATGGTATCGCGAATTCGTGGGCTAGACATATCAGACGATCCCTACTCTGCGTTTCGCAAGCGGACGAGAAGTGGGGTTGCTGAGATCATCGCTGAGTCCGCACCAGAGGCAGACCAAGAGGTGTGTGCGATGTTCATGCGTGCTGTTCCACCGGGATTTCCAGTAATGTCCTTTCAACGCAATTTGCTGTGTTGTGTTTGCCTATGCAGGCTCAAAATATTAGCAATGCTGCTCGAGAAGCGGCAGAACGGATTTATCTCGCCGCGGGGCGTGGAGAGGTCCCAAAAGCAGCCCTACAAAAAGAAAAACAGGGCGCCAGTGAACGGGTGCGGAATTGTGATTCTTAATTACTACTTTCGCACATGTGTGTGTGTGTGTGTGTGTGTGTGTGTGTGTGTGTGTGTGTGTGTGTGTGTGTGTGTGTGTGTGTGTGTGTGTGTGTGTGCGTCGGTTGATGTTTTGACAATGTGTACATTTCTCCATATCGTCGTGTCATTAAAAATTTAAGAACATGTTCAGGGCGTTGGATGCTTTGATCCGTTTCCGGCTACGTCGGAATGGCCGTCGTCTTCATCACACGGGGCACAAACCTCCAGTGTACAACAGGAGCCTTTGAAGGTGAGGGGACCTTCAAACTCTTCGGAAATTTCAGAATGAACAGTTGTAGTCGATTGTGGATTGCCAATTTAGCATATGTCTTCACGCTTCCATTTTGGCTTTCATCGGCAGGATGGCGATAACGTGCGAATATCGGAAGACGCACCAGACTTGTACCAGGCCATGCACCGCGTCAACGCTATTGTTCACAATAGAAATGCCCGTGAGCAGTATGTGAGGATGCGACAGGCTGCAGAACGCAGTACTGTGGTAGCCAGCCAAAATGATTAATGCTTTGCGTTTTGCCAGCAAGTAGACCTGGACTAGTGCCAGTAATGTAGGCGATTAACACTGGCAATAGCTGGCGGATAGGGCTTGGTCCACATTAAGTAGCCCACCGTATGTAACGTTACCCTCTATCACGGCGTGTCGTGTGTAGTATTACTGGAGTTGGTATGATTGTAAGTCTCTGGAAAGCGACAACTGCGGTGCATTTCTTTTTTTCCATAATGTCTCTGATGCGATAGCTGAGCATGCTATCGCGTGTAAACCAAACTAACTTCAGCGGTCCGTGGAGGGTGAGGATATATCGTTTCAGCAAGTGATGATGGGAAATGTCACTCACATAATGGCAGACAAGCTGTTTGGCCTTGTTATTATACAAGGAAAAGTTGCACACGTTGACCTCGATAGGTGAAAGATAGGCCGACCATCCTTGCTACAAACCATCAAAAGCGGACCTGGAGGGCATGGAGAAGCTTACGCGTGTTTTCGCACGTTTGCAACGTTGCCATGATATACGCAATTGAATATCACGGGGTACTGGACTCTTTTCCTTAACAATGTGGCAACTATGATGTCAATGGTACTCTAATATTTGGTAGCAAAATGATTAAATAAACCATGGGCATTTGGTACACGTATCCTACCGTCACTAAAGACAGTAAAAAGATCCAAAGTACTACTAAAGTACAATTGAACCACATAACGGGGATGGGTCGGCAGTTTGAATGAGCTACACCGACCGTCCTAGCTCCGGGCCTGGCCTCCCGATGAGCGACAGACTGGTGGACATAGGGCCCGTTGAACAATAGGCACCGTCCACCTCTCCCCACCCGAGCCTAGCTCACCCATGTCAATGGATCCGTAGCGACACCAGACGGTACACACATCAAGGCGCAGCTCCCAGAGTTTTGAATTTCGTCTCCCCGACAGCTCTCGCGCCACCCACTTTGAAATCCGAAAATGTACCCACTACATTACTACGAACAGCCAAAAACAAGTGTTCGTAGTAATTGTACACCCCCCTCTTACCCCCGAAGAAACCCCGCCCAACTCCCTCGTCCCTCGACCCCACCCGGCTAAATAAAAAAACACGCAAACTCATACGGAAACTTCGCAGATGTAGCACCAACGGCGGCCCCCTTAGCCCTCGCCCAAACTTTCTTGAATACTTATTACTACCTATCTCTCCCCTACCGACATCCAACAACAATCCCATGCTCGCATACGCCACCTCCTACGAACAACCACCACAGACATCCTAAAGAAAATTAAATCACGCGCCAATACTTCCAACGACGCTTGCCCTAAATCCTCCCACCGCCGCTTGAAAATTAAAAGCGGCCTCCTCCCCCAGACTAACACAACCTCGACACTCCACCGCATCACCAACCCGATAACACTACCGCAACCTCTCCCCCCGCCGTCCTAGATGCGGTACACTCTCACTTCGCCACCGAACTTAGTTGCGCCACCCCCCCCCCCCCCCCCCCCCCCCCCCCCCCGAACTACCCGTCCCCCCTTGGGAACACCCAGACAACCCCGACAACTATACCACCGAACCCCACGGAGAGCCCTCTCTCACCCTCGCCGACATGATCGCCCGCGATTCATTCGATAAAACCCTCAACTCGCTAGGCACAGGCAAAGCCCCCGGCCCCGACGGTATCCCCAACGAAATACTCAAGTTCCTACCCCCGGAGACCCGCTCCGCCCTCTTCTCACTCCTATCCCTCGCCCGCAAATCTTACACCCCCCCGAATGGTGCCACAGCACAACCTGCCTGCTACATAAAAAAGGTGACCCCTCCCTCCTTGACAACTACCGCCCCATCGCCCTCATGAACTACCTCCTTAAGCTATGGACCGCACTAATCAAAGACGCATGCTCGAGTTACGCCAAAGCTCACGGCATTATCAGCGACCAACAAGACGGCTTTCGACAACACCGCAGCATCCACGACGTCCTCTCCTCCATAATCATGACGTTGGAGGACGCGAAACTCCACAACAAAGACATATACGTCATGTACGCGGACTTCAAGGGCGTCTTCAACGCAGCAGACCACCGCATCATGTTCAAACACATGCGGCAAATAGGTATGCCCTCCACTTTTGTAGACACATGCGAACACCTATACGGGGTCTCATCCACAGCCTATATTACCCCATATGGTCCCATCCCTTCCATCGACATAACCGGGGTACCTTGCAGGGCGACACCCTCTCCCCCTTCCTCTTTACCCTCTTCCTTGAACCCTTTCTCCGCTGGCTCACCGTGGACAGCAGGGGCTATCGCCCAGCCCCCCCCGCCACTAATGTCGACCCCACAGAACCCACAGCCACTTACCCCGGTCACGGATTCGCCGACGACCTCAGCCTCGCCACGGGCTCGACCCCCAAAATGGTCATCCAACTACGAAAACTCTCCCTCTTTAGCGCCTACACATGTATGACCGTCAACATTCGAAAATGCTGCATCACCGGAGCCCTATGGCGCACAAGCAATGCCCTCTCCCTTGCCAACATCACACTCCTCGCATCCCGCCTCCAATCACAATTCATCACCATCAACTCCACCCCGGCCCCCATCCCCTCCATAGGCCCCTCAGACACATACCGCGTCCTAGGGGTCGAGCTCAACACCTCTCTCACCTGCACCAAACACTAGCACGAACAAAAGCGCTCTACCGCGTCCCTTATCACCGCCCTCTCCACCTCCCTACCAACACAATCCCGCAGATTGAGATTCATCCGCGGACTACTTATAGGCAAACATTTCACCCTCAAGCTCGGCCTCTTCAGCGACTCCCAAATGGACACCCTCGAAGGCCAAATCTGCCGAGCTCTCCGCTCCGCCGTCTCCTCGGTACGTAACCTCCCCCGCACCGCCCTCCACCGGCCCACTTCCGACCTCGGCTACGGCCTCCCCTCCCTTAAAGCCCACGCCGCACAACTCACTGTCTGCCACCTACACAAAATCATGAACTCCCCTGGTTAAAGAGGCTACATGGCCCGAGCTCACATACGCACCATATCCACCACATACTCCCACTGGCCCAGTGAATCCATCATGGCAGGCAGCTCCTCCCCACCCACACTCAGATGCCTTGTACGTGCCCAACGAGACGATGGCACCATGTTTCACAGCATTCCCCCACTCTCCCTCACCAACCCTATTGCCTCCACAATCCGCGCCCACTTCACCCGACAAGACAGCACCCTCCTCACCACACTCAGAGACAGAGCCACACACATCATAGACCCCCATACATACAAACATGCGTACTGCGTATTCTCCCCGAGCAAGAGACACGCTTCCCTCCTCCCCCGACTCACTCACCTCTTGAAAAATAATATCACCACGAGGCCACAAGTCCTCCACAGCGTAATCAAACCCCCTAAAAGCGCGCGTTTTTTGTACGCCGATGCGCGAATTCATACCCACTGACACCATCACCGCGTCGCATACGCACAGTGCGTCGTTTGTTTTACTCCAACCTCACACCCTACCCCCCCGAGTGGATGCATGCGGCGATTACGTGTCAGGTGAGTCAGTCGGCGGGTTGCAGACGCGTCGTGAGGTGTGATTAGTAGGTCTAACGTCGTAGCGCCGTGTTACAGCATCACCGAGGTTTTTTCGCTGAGAATACTGTCAATTGCGCGTGTTTGCAGTTGCGACACCATTCGCTAGGGATAACTAGCCATGAGTGGAGAGCATGGACGCGGGGGTATTATGCGAGTACAAGGTCGACAGAACCGCTTCATAAAACAAAGATCTGTCGAGGCTAGGGCGGTAAGGGCCGAAGCCGCCGCGGCGGTGGTTCTCGCGGGTCGTACGGGCGGCGCATCACCATCAGCAATAAAGCCAACGAGTGAAAGACTGCAGCGCAAGCTCGAGGACGCGAAACGGTCGTTGGCCGCGGAGCGCGAGCGTGCAAGGTCAGCAATAAAGGACAAAGATAATGCACGATTGTTGTCGGCAAAGCAGGTGGAGAGCTTGGAGGCTGCGCTTGAAGTTGCTCAGCGAGAGATTGCGGCTTTGAAAAAGGCGAACATCAAGCTTCAGCAACAGATGGAGCTGTTGGTTAGCGTCGCCGGGACTGTTCGACCGGGTGAGGGTCGTGGCAAGTCTAACAGCGAGTCGCAGCGGAAGGCAATCCTTAAGAAACGGAAGGCGATCAAAGGTGGTGTTGCCGTCCGCCCGTTAACGAAGTTGATAACGGATCCGTCTGTGACCGGCGGCGCGCGTCGGGGCTGGTATAAGCGGGAGGTAAAAGGAAAGCTAATGGGGTTCTTGGAGGCACGCTACGACGGGGGTTGCGGGGGGAACACCGTCCTCCAACTCCTAAGCGGGTTTTTCGACGAGAATCCGGACGTGTTCGAGCGTATATGCGACCAGCGCGGTGTGGGGGTGCAAGTGGAGCGCAAGGTCGTCGCGTTCATCCGTGAGCATTGGTCAAAAGACCTTTGCTCGTTTCTGAAGTGGTTGTGCCAGCTGCCTTGGAGGAAGTACGGGACGATGAGGCATGCCATCTCAGGGGTATGGAACCCTTAAACAAGTGAGTACGACCCCCTTACGCTGCCTTATGGCACAGACATGGCGACCTTGTGGAGCCCGTCTTCGGTAGCGAGGGCGGATAAGGAGGTGGCCGATGCAGCTGGCATGGTGGTGTCGGAGGATGGGCTGATGGCGCAGGTTGATGTGCGGGCTGCATTAACCCAGCGATTGCAACTCATTCCACTGGAGCAGTTAGAGGCACAATTAACCATTGTAGGCGACCTCCTAATCCAGTTTCAAGGTGTAGCCATGACTCCCTTTTTAATAATATTTTTCATACACACATTTGATCCACATCAACACCGATCTTTGCCTTCCATAACATCAACATGCACACTCATTGCATGATTTGTGCAGACTGTAAAGAATGACCTTTTCGCGCCGATGTTGCTGTACAGCTGATGGTAGCATTGCCTACAAGCGCAAGAACCAGGGGGCCGTCTTGTGCATTTTGAAGCCCATCGTCGAAGGGTGGGATGATGAGGGGTTTGTGTTGTCCGGGCAAGCGGTCAACAGCATCTACAACTGCGTGAAAATCTTCATCTACGAAGGCGCTGATAAGTACGATCAGTTTTCGGAAAGGACAAAAGGAATCCGCAAACAAATGGATGCGATAGTGGAGAGTGGCATCGAGGTGCACGGTCGCACCTTCCCTGTGAGGGAACTTATGGGAGGTGACACGGCATTCCTCGGCGCTTCCTCTGGTCATGCAGGCCCATCAAGCACCCACCATTGCCACATCTGCTCGCAGAACAAAATGGATATGGCACTAACCAAGCGAGACTACCGCCGCAAGGGTATGGAGCTGCCATTCACTAAAACGGTGGACGTGTCGAATAGGCTTGCTCACGTCTTTGGCGCAGAGTTCGGCCTCGTTGAGCCATACGACTGCCCGGGCTGCTCCGAGGTGGTCAGCAGACATTTGCAACATGCACCAGCGGACACTGCAACCGCTCGAAAGGCGTATCAACGGACACATTTTGGCCAGCGCCATGGTCACCCCCCAATCAACCAGTCCGTGCCCACTTTGGACAGGATTGGGGACAACATGCACGCAGGGCTACAAATCTGCCCGCAGGTCATGTGGCAGACAATTCACTGCAACGTCACGACGACCTCGATGGCGACATCAGTGATGAACATCATGGATGAGGCCGGCATTTGGCGGGAAGTGAAGGTCATGTCGAAGGCGAAGACACCTACGAAGGCGGGCATGCCCCACTTTGACGGCCCTGAGCTAGAGACCTTGTTGCAGCAGCGGCAACGACTGCTCAACGTCGTCTTCCTTGACCCATCGACACCAGAGGCTGTGAGTGCCCGCTTTTTGTGGCAGCGGTATGATGAGATGGTGGACGCATGGAGTGCGGAGCCTGACATCAAAGACACCGATGCGAAGAAGGCAGGAGCAAAAGCGCTAGAGGAAGCGGCAGACAACTTCTTCGACGCGTACATCAGTGTAGCCGGAGCTCATGATGTCATCCCATACATGCACCAGGTGAGCAACATGTTGATTATATTTGCATGCCACACACATAGTTCGTTTGCATGACACAGTATATGTCATTGGAAGACACTCCATATGATTATGATTATGTTTTTAGTTACGCTTTGTTTGTTAATTACTCTCTATTACCTGCAGGTTGCTTTTCACTTCCCTGACTGGATGGAGGAGCATGGCAGCCTCAATCTGTTCAGCGCGCAAGGGATGGAACACAGCAGTACTGAGACGAAGCAAGGTTTCAGGAAGGCTACTAACAGGCAGCGGCAGCGCGTAACGCAGAAGGGAAATGTTACTCTTTCAAGGGTGGGGCAGAACATGAACCGTTCTCTGCAACTTGCTCGCCACAGGGCAGCACACGGGCCAACAAGCGGCAGTGGCAGCAAGTCAGCAATGCGGTCGTTACCCCACAGGCCGTCTGAAAAGTCAGCGGCGATCAAGCGACGTCAAGCAATAAAGGCAGAAGTGACGAAGAAGAAGTTGAAGCTGAAGCACAGCGAGTATACAGCCTAGGCATTGAAGATCGAGCCTCCTTATGTTATGCATGCTCCCCATGTGAATTGTATCACCCCCTCCCGCCCTCCCCCCTCCCTTACTTAACTTGGCAATGCATATCACTGAAAAGCATGCAGAAGGGGCGCAAAGCGTCATCGTGATTTTCACCTTCAATTACATGTTCAGCTATCTATATTCATTATGATTATGGTGTGTGTATAGTGTGTCATCATGATGTGCTCGCCTCATCATCGTCATCGCCGCCCAGCCACTTTGAAACAAGCTTCCGCTTGGCCCGCAGGTCGTGCTCCTTTTGTCGGCGCCTAACCCGCGCCTCGCGTTCCTCCTCCTGTGTCCTGCTCTTAATCGCCTCCTGTTTCCGCAAGCACGCTTTATATTCTGGCTTTAAGTGAGGCATCCACTTGATATCGGAGGAGTCGAAGGTAAACCCTGAGGTATACCCGCTGTCCGTCTCCGATGAAGCAGTGCTGTCCGTCTGCCCCGCTTCGATCCGGTGTTGTCGCAAGAGCGCGTCATGCTCCTCGCGATACTCTTGTCCCTTCTCCTCCCAAAACTCGGCTAGCCGCTTCAGATTCTGTACCCTGGCCGCGTTCTGAGGTGGGTTCCCTTTTACGATACGGTGCCGTGCCCGTGGCGCCGGAATATTTGCCGTGCAATCCCACATGAGTGCAGATGCGAGAGCAGCCGAGGCACCTACCACTTGAGACGCATCTTGCATAAAGTCATTAACGACACCTTGCAGCTCTCGTCTCCACAACGCCCCCATGTTGTTTGCTAGCGGTAGCCACGGCCACACGGCCATGTTGTTGAAGTCCAGGTTCTCGGCCTTTAAAACGCGGGGCATCCGTAGGGTCGAGCCCTCTTTTGCTCCCACCACGGCTTTGTTAAACGTCACAACGAGCTTGTTAACGTATCGTGAACTGTCAAGACTGAGAGGAGAACGTTCCCCGACAAGCTGCATTGTTCCAACAATTGAAACAAGGTCGCCACTAGGAAGTACACGAGCACAGTCGTGGGCCGCGATGCGCCGACGTTGCAGAGTTGTGGAGCTCTTGGGCGCGGGGGGTGGCATGTCTTGGAACTTGATGAGGTCCCGTATTGCCTCGGGAGAAGACGTCCAATAACACACCCTCGTCGCTCTTGGAAGGCGTGTACCACGGCGCCGCTCCTCCCAACCCGGGTGGGTATTGCAGTAGCTGCTCACGAGCTGCGGGGGAATGTTCCTTAGCGTCGCTTTCGCTAATCCTTCCACTCGGGCGTTCCCACATCGTGCGAAAAGCACTTGAGTAAGCGCTGCCCTCAAGTCATCAGCCGACAACAAACCTTCTCCCCCCATCGTGTTTGACTCTCCGCATTGTGTGCATGTGTCCTGCCGAATCGGTTGGTTGCTGGCAAGTCCGAGCACGCACGCTGCGCAGTTCTCACGGTACGCCATTGTGGAAGTTGTGCGGCGGCTGCGCGGCTCGGCGTGTATTCTACACCCGATGTTGCGATGACCTGCACTCCAAGAGCAACAAATATCGAGCATTTAGTCGCGAGAAACGAAAAAACAGCAAGGGAGTCCCTTGAATATACCCTTCATGCGTATAGAATGGCCACGGCGCAACCATAAACGTGCCTTTCGGTGCTGCACTTCAGCTCTTACGGGATGTGAGTTGGTGAGTGAGGTGCCGGAAAAAAGTCTCTGCACACTGATCGACCCACCGACAGTTCATTGTCGACGACAACCTCAGACCTTAATCGTCAACCACTCCCCCCCAATGCGCGCCTTACAACATATTGTCGTCACAGCCGCGATCTCAAAAGTGATAGCTACTTGTGCTCGCCGTCCTTGGGGATTCAGTCATGTACAGTAGGATGGTGGTTGGGGGTAAACGGAAGTGCTCGTCGGGAGCGCCGAAATCGTTAAAACTGTATGTTTTTAGCGCGTACGCTTTTCGGGGGTTTGATTACGCTGTGTCGTCCGGGCCACCTCATCCACACTCATCCTCAAATCTTGCAAATCCGTCTCCACACTCACGGGGTCCACCACCCCAATTTTGGTCCCCATTCGCCTTGTCACCGCCATCCTCACCGAACCCTCCGATACCATCCACAACCGCCTGCCCATCACCAACCTCACCCCCAAACAAGCTTCCCCCCCCACCACCGTCCGCCCCTCATGGATTCCCCTCCTTTCCCCACACCTCCCCCGCTCCCCCCCCACACCCTCATCCGGCATCCAAAACTCCTACACCAAAACCTCCCCCCTCACGACACTAACCACACACATCGACACCGAATACCTCACCCCCTCCGACCACCACTACCCCCCCTTCGACGTTACGCGCATCATCTCCATGCACAAGGACACGGAATACGGCCAAACTCAGTACATGGTAGAATGGGCCCCGGAGCACCCCACGGAATGGGACATACAACTCCAACTCGACGACGGCTTCCGCCTCATCTCCTCGACCCCCACATCGGTATACCTTCCCAACCCCTCCCCCGCCGACTGCTCACTCTGTCACGACCCACTACACACAGAACCCACCTCCACCTGCTGCACATGCCCGCACTTTGCCGTCCACTCCCAATGCCGCCCCGCTCAAGGACCCGCCACGTGGCAATGCGATTGGTGTGCTCGCGGCCAACAACACGACTTCACCCGCCTCCACGAGATCCAGTGGGCGCCATGCCTACAACTACACGACACCATCAGTGAGACCCCCTCCGGCCCCACCGCCCTCACCGCATTTAACTCCGGCTTTGTCCCCTCCACGACACCCATTCTGCAAGACCCCGATCCCCCTCCTTGGTCGCACCTCCTAGTCACATTCAAACACGACCCCATCCACCCCGACCTCGATATGCTTCCTACCGGTCAATTCGACATCCACACACACCCATCAATACACGACACCACCATACTATGCACTCCCGACGGCCGAGCGGTCACAATCCTTAGCGGCCCCCGCGTCCGACACCTATTCCAACTCTTCCGCCCCGACCTCTCGCAACACACGTTCGAAGAGGAGGTCTACCACCTCCTCACTCGCCTAAGCTCCCGCTCGGAAATCCACTCACCTACACCCGCCACCACCATCCGTAGTAGATGGGCCACTAGATAGGACCTCCTCATAGCTCTCCGCCACACATTCCACATCCAAACAGAAATCTACTCCGACCCCCTCAATAAATCCCTTCACTCCCACACCTACCTCTCCCTTTTCCCCGAAAACATAGTCTTCTCATCTAGCGGTAGTAATACCCCTCACACATGGCACGGCACCAACATCGCCAACCCCGAATACGACCACGAATGCATGCGCCGCGCCATGGAACACGCAATCACCAGCGCCCACCTCACGGCCTCTCACACACCCAGCGCAACCATCCTTATCCTTCCCCGATGGGAACACACACCGTACCGCCACTCCAAATACATCGACTCCCCATACACACACCACCTCTGCACCCTTCCCAATGACGCGAACACCTTCCTACCCCCCGACCAACACACATGCCACCCCACTCCTACCCCGTTCGGCACGCGCTGGATGGTCGACATCTACCTCGTCGCTAACCCCTAGCCCTCTCCACACTACCCTCACACACAGCCATGACAACACTCCACAACACTCTCGAATCCATCTACGACACACACCTCCCCAACCCCACCATCACCACCCCACCCCCACACCTCATCGACACATACTCACCACACTCAGCAGGCATCTATCACCTGCCCCCTAACCCTACTACTCACCCTCTTACCTACCCCCTCCATGAACGCATGCTACTAACATACTCCCCCACTAGAGGAATCCTTGCTTGGATCTGGTAGGACTTCGTATACACAGACGGCTCCAAGAAGGGAGGCACCTCCCCCATCGGAGCAGCCGCCACCCACCCCGCCTCGGACACCCGCATCAAATCTCTGGTGACCTCTACCCCTCCCTTTCACACCATAAATCGAACTGAACTAGCAAGCATAGACATAGGCCTCCAACAAGGCCACACCCACCTCCTTACGGACAGTGCGTGCTCCCTCCGCCTCATACAAGGCTATTTAAACTGCCCATTCGCCTATACACAACATCCACCGCGACACACTCCTCTCCATCGCACACACCCTCAAAACCCGCTGCAACGCAGACACTCGCACACACCTCGGTAAAATCAAAACACACAACCACTCACTAGGAAACGACCTCGCCGACACACTATCCAACCAAGTTGCAGATGGTCACCCACCCAACACAACATACTCCACAGGTTCAGAAGTGTCGATAGGGCACTGGACTTGGCCTTACACCCTTATTCCACAAAACCTAGGGGAATCCATACCCTACAGATACACCAACCTCAAAACTGACGCGCACACCCACAGCACCAAACACACACACACACCCCCCTCTCACAGACATCCAAACACGGAGTCCTCCTCGCCCGCGCCGCGGAGGACGGTGCGGACTTCACTCTCCACAAAAAGCACACTACACTCACCAACATACAATTCACCTACAAGCAAGAATTCATGTGGGGAGTCCACAACACCCGCCTCCTCACACACAACCCCACCCTGCGCTGTCCCATGTGTGGCCAATTCACTAGCAACGGCCACATGGCTGTTAACTGCCCATCCATGTCTGGCCTAAGACATGACCGCCACAACAGCGCGCTACAACTCCTACTCTCTGTGTTAGAACGCCACAACGGAGGACGATGGGAGACCATCACTGCAGACTTCGGTAACAAACCCATCAAGTCCTTCACCTCCCCCACTCCCACCCGCACCCCGCTTGACTGTCACCCCCCTCACCCCACTCACATGCCCACCCGCCTTGTGGCTGCTGACGAAAGTCTCTCGCCCGACTCGCTAACCTTGTGCCCCGCCATCCTTCCCCCGGATATTCTTCCCCCCGCGCTTCAACCACCGGCGCACAAACCCGATTTCATTCGCCTCCTCGAACCTCGATTTGTCGGTCACACAAACGGTCGCCGCCGATACTCATCTATTAAGAAAATTCAGATTGGGGAGTGGAAGTGTTGCACTGACCACAACCTCTCCCAAACAACCCACTTGATTAGAGCCAAATACACACCCCTCGCAAAGGCCATTCGCAACCATTGGCCAGGTACCGAGGTCGACGTCCTCCCCATCGTTATGAGCCGCACGGGTACACCGCACACATCCACCATCGCCAGTCTCACCTCTCTCCTCACCCTCCGCACCGACCCTCCTGACGAACTCATCTCCAAAACACGACTTGACACATCTCGCATACTCGCACAACCTCACACGCACACTGTCCAATGGCTACACCATCTCCTACTTGTATACCGCATCATATCACGCACGACCTCTCGCCGCGCCTCCGCACACTGCACACTCACACGTCCCTGATTGCACACCACCTTCGCCCTGCATCGCACCCTCCCCGGGGGGGGAGTAAAACCCCCGAAACACCCTTGGAGAGATTGGATATGGGTGGGTAACGGTCTAGCCATGACTTGTAAGTTTCCTGTATGGCATAGTTGGGAGGGCCTAGAGACAGCAACCGGCGCGTACGGTATTTGATGTACACCGGCGCATACGGTACATGTTGCAAACATTTTCAATTTCAATTTCAATTTCATGGGCATTTGGACAGAGTAAAAGCGAAGAAAGACTACTAGGATGAGAAGAGCAACGAGCATAAGGTCACGAATTTAATGACACGGGCGCCCGCCGCCGGCGCAGCGGCGGCTCCGGAGGGGGGTGCGCTCGAAGGCCCGTCGGCACTCACCGTCTCACCCCCTCCTCCTCGTGGTGGGCCCTAGTAACCCTATAGCCACGCTAGGCTTGGCACCGTTGGGGGCTAGGCGGGGTGAAATCTGGGATCACGAGCTGTCGGGAAGCTTTAGAACGGAGGGCGTTTTCAAATATCATTTGTATACCATCATCATGATCTCCCGCTCGGCTAGTCCGATATTTCTTTTCAAGGCTTGATACTTCATAGATACTCTCATGTCTACGGGAGGGACATGTATCCGAAGGGTTGTTTTGCGGCGACGAGGGTACGGACGGATATGAGTTGGCGGCGGGCGTTGGAGCTGGCTGAGGACTACCGGGAAGCAACGCATGTGCAATGCGCTCGCTGACAACCGACCAACCTTGTGGGACTCGAGTAGTGCGAGGTGCTACTTTGGTTATGCTAAGTTGGCACCCTTATTAGACTAATAGTAGAACCAAATCTGAGGATCTAATTATGGATTTATACAACGTAGAGAGGATTAATAAGATTGTCTTAGGAACAGGGTTTCGTACAATCTCGGTGTGGCGTAACTCTAGTTTGTGCCGGTGTGGGTCTCTCTCCCATGGCCAATTGGCCAGTAAGTCCCCGTCTTAAATATCCACGCCTAAGGCGTTCTAGAAATAGCGTTAGTTGGAAGCTGTAGCTTGTGTTGCCAACTAACTAAACTAGACTATTACTAGCGATACATATTATGTGAGATTATCTCTACCGTCTTATCTAACATTATCGCACACGCTCATAGATATATAGATTTATGATTTCATGGCAGCGGTTATTGAAAAGAACTATCAAGAAGAGATAGTCTAACCCTATTGCAAAGCATCCGAGTATGAAGTGTACCTTGCATTAAGAGAAGTGCCATGAATAACCAAGACTGATGCACGTACCATCGCGTCTTTAATTTGCTCGAATGCTGACTGGGCTTGAGGAGTCTAACGAAATTCCGGTGTTTGCTTGGTTTGATCCGTTAATGGGGTTGCTAGGGTTGCGAATTGGTTGATAAACCTCCGGTAATATTCAGCAAGTCCAAAAAATCCACGTACTTATGTCATAGATTTCGGCCGGGGCCAATTATGTACTGCCTCCACTTTGTCGGGGTCCATTCGGATGTGTCCAACTTCCACCACATATGTCCCAGGAAGTTGACGCTCGATCGTCCGAAGCAACACTTAAATAGTTTGATATGCAATTGGTTTCGCTGCACCTCTCGTAACACGAGTCGATTATGCTCGAGGAGTTCATCGGCCGTTTTACTGTAGATTAGCACGTCGTCCATATATACCACGCAAAACTTGCCAAGATACGGGGCTAAAACTCGATTCATCATGGCTTGGAATCCAGCTGGGGCGCTACAAGAGTCCAGAGGGTAAAACGCAATACTCGAGCAATCCGTAATGAGTTCGGAATGCTTTCTTATGTATGTCGCCCTCCTTAACTCGAATTTGTTGAAAGCCCTTAACTCGTTGAATTATGAGCCCCATACAACTAGTCGAGTTATTATTCATCGATTCTAAACTAGCACGCGCAACATTGTTGCACCCGGATATGGCCACGTCGCATGACTATGTGGCATCATATACTCACTCTTCCAACCAAACTACGGCGACCTCCCCCCCCCGCCCCCCACTTTGCATTTCTTAACGTGTTTTGTAAAAAAACTTGCTCCGATGTCCCCCCCCGCTATATATCGTCCGCCACATCCGACCTCTCATCGGACAAAGAGCACCGCATAGTCGTGCGTCGTCGGTGCTGCTTGTCAGTTCTTCTGTAAGCCATACTCAGCGCCGCGGCGCGCGCACCCGTCGACTTATCTCCACGGTGACAAGCACCTCCGATAAGAAGTCTCCCTTAGCAACTGTGCGCGACCAGTTTTGGAAATGCTACCCTCGACGGCGCTGCCCACGACAGCGCTTGGCGGCCGCTCTAGGCCGAATGGCCGCTTGCAAAGCTGTACGTTACACGTGAGGGCGGCAGGTAAGAAGGGAGGCGGTAAACAGAAGGGCGGTGTTCGGCGAGTAGGTGGTGGCGGCGGGAAGCAGCGCGGCGGCGATGGGAGTCTCAAGACCTCGCGCAGCCCTGAGTTGGCGATGAGCGACTTCCGCGGCGATGAGGTGCTGATGTTCAACCCAGTGAAGCCAAGCGGAAATGACCCGCTTACCGTAGTGTATGCGTACCCAAATGACTACACCGTCGGCATCACGAGTCTTGGCTACCAGCTGGTGCGGCTGCTCGTAGCTTACAATTTGTAAAATAATCTTTTGTCCCTTTTCCAGTCGCGTCATCGTGTCACTAACTGTCCCTCTGTGCTATGCGCACGGCTTCAAACACGCAGGTATGGTCTTTTTTCGAGCAGCAGCCATACATTGACGTGCGGAGAATGTTCATGGACGCCAGGGACGCGCTGCCGATGCGGTGACGCCCCACTGGTCTCCCGCCCGCAACCACCACAAGCCTTAAGCAGTTGCCAGGTCGTAGCCTTTTGGTCTCTCGTCCAGCGGTCCTTCTGAAGCTTGTGTTGGGCTCGTATATCGCAGGGCCGACTTGCTGGGCTTCTCATTCTCTTGGGAGCTGGATTACAAAAATGTTTTAACAACGCTTGAGCAAATGGGCGTTCCCATATTTGCAGAAGACCGAGGGCCGGAGCACCCGCTGGTGCGGCACAGGAATTCACCAACTGCCCCCCCCGCCTGCCCCTATTTTTTGTTCTTTTGACTGCGCAGCCTACAGGTACTCATTTCTCCGTGTTTTAGGTATTTGGGGGTGGCCCTGTTCTGACAGCCAATCCAGAGCCTTACGCGGAGTTCTTCGACGTGGTGCTGCTTGGCGATGGAGAGGGCATTCTGTCTAACTTCTCGCAGGCTGTGTATGCGGCGCGTGGGGGCTCAGGAACCCGTCAGGAGCTTCTCATCTCCCTGTCTCAGGTGCGATGCATAACACAACCATTCAAAACAGTCCTTAAGCAACAACATGGGTAGTGGACAGCACCCTTGGTGTCCAAGGGTTTGGGTGGCAAGAGGGCCATAAGGTTATGATCTTGTTCCCCTTTTAACGCAGCTGCCAGGAATTTACTGCCCTTCACTGTATCATGTGGAGTATTCCACGCCAGATGGGCCCATATCAAAGATCGAACCCGTAGACAGGTACCAAGCACCCCTCCGTAGTATACAGCTTGCCGCATCCGACTCTTTCGGTTGTGCTGGTGTATGTGCACTGCCACTGTGGCAAGTCCTTGGGCTGTGAGTAATATGTGTCTCATTACTTTATATTCTTGTTCGAAGTTCAGTACCAAGGACCGTGAAGAAACAAACACATATGGGTGGGGAGCTAGCTATGTCCACGGTGGTGTCGTCTAGGATGGCTTGGGAGTCTATCTACATGGTGGGTAGGCCGAACCTTGCCCCACTCCTGTATCTCAATCTGGGTGAATGGTTATCTTCTTGGTCTGGCTTGCCCAGGAACAAGCAGTAGCTGACGCACCTCCTTTGCAGGTAGAGGTGGTACGTAGCTGCCCCGAGATGTGCCGCTTTTGCCTTGCTTCCTATTTGAGCCTGCCCTTCAGGACCGCCAACCTCCAGGTTACCCCGCTGCACATGCTTAGCCACGTCCGCTTGCGCCGATAGAAGCAATCTCGGGTGAAGGTCGCTCTCGCTGCGCTTAGCTTCCTCTCACCTTTCCAATCCGCACAATGTATCCCCTTTCACAGGATTCCCTCATCCCGTCTATCTCTAAGGGGCTGGAGGTCACCAAGCGCATCGGGTTGCTTGGGGCAAGTGTATCGCAACACCCCGAGTTTCCGGAGCTATTAGAGCACTTGACGGGGCCCGGGTTTGAGGATGTGCGGCTGAGCATTGCCTCAGTGCGGGCCAATACAGTGACAAAGCAGCTTGCTTCCGCGCTGGCAGGTGCTTGCATGACACCCGCCTGTGTCTGAGCATTTATGGAATGGAACTTTGGCTGTGACTCAACCGCGTTGATAAGGATAGTATGCTGACTGTGGGGAGGGTTGATGGACGTACAGGGCGCGGCACGAAGTCACTCACGATCGCTGTGGAGAGCGGCTCCCCACGGGTGCGTGACATTGTGAACAAAAAGCTGGCGCAACATGAAATCGTCGAGGCAGCGTCAAACGCGCAAGAGGGCGGGCTGGAGAAGCTTAAGCTTTACGGGATGGTCGGCGTGCCAGGGGAAGAGGATGCCGACGTTGATGCGACGGTGGATATGATGCTTAAGCTGAAAAAGGAGGCCCCACGGCTGGGCCTTACCCTTGGTTGTTCAACTTTTGTGCCAAAGGCGCACACACCTTTTCAATGGTCAGTAGTAGGCCTTCTCCGCCTGAGAATAGATGATGACTATCGATAGAATTACTATACCACGGGTACCATTTTAGTATTTGGAATCGTGTACGTTTGTATGTTCGTTTTGTGTGTGTGAGAGGGAGATGAGAGAGACTGTGTGTGTGCGTGTGTGTGTGTGTGTGTGTGTGTGTGTGTGTGTGCGTGTGTGTGTGCGTGTGTGTGTGTGTCTGTCCTGCCACGGTTTCGTATATGATGTTTAGGAGTGTAGTAGGGTGAGAAGTGTCGCTTCCGCATGACGGCTGACGGTGAGGCCTCGTGTGGAGTTGCAGGTACGGGGTGGATAAGGCAGGCGAAAAACGGTTAACAATGCTGAGTAAAGCGCTTGGCAAGGCAGGCATCGATTTTCGACCGGAGAGTTTCAAGTGGAGCGTGGTGCAAGCGTTGCTGAGCAGAGGCGATCGTCGCATCACGCCGCTGTTACTTCGGGTGCGGGAGTATGGTGACAGCGCTGGCTCCTTCCGCCGCGCCTTCAAGGTTTGTCAGATCCCCTTGCTGGCTATTATCTCCCCATGTAAGTTGCTACTATCACGGATACCGTCAGACTACCTTGCCTTTGCGTGATACGGGTCGGGATTGTTTGTGCAGGAGATGGATGGTTTACTGCCACCTATGGAGTACTACGTCCACCACACACTCTGCCCCGGCGAGGCTATTTTGCCGTGGGCGCATTTGGAGGGGGCTTTGCCAGAGGGGACATTGGTGAAGCATGCGGAAACGGCGGCGAAGCTGATGACTCCCGCCATAGTCACAACTTTCTAAATACTCTATAATTTATCCAATATTGTGTAGATAAGCTAGTAAGTTGCTGCAAAGAGCGCGGACCCGATGAAGTTTGGAATTGAGCCGCAGAGCCATGGTTGGAGCCGAAGCCGTCCCATAGTAGTGAACCTTGCTTAACCGAGCCCAATTCCCATTTTTCCCAGCAGCCTAACTTTGTCGTACGGTGTCCGATTCGAGCAAACTAAGTTGCAAATGGAAGCCCTTCCCCCAAATAAATTTGATATCCGCCTACCGGCCGGTCTTCGCGTCAAATCAGCCGTCCGATGCCATCCAGCCCCTCGTACAGCCAACTAAAGTTTTTAGGGTTTCAAAATCTGCCACATTCGCGCGGGGCTAGCAACCCTCGGACAGGTGGCACCCGCACACCCGCTCCGCCAATACGCTCAACAATAAGCGCTCTATATTTCGTCTATTCACGGCGTTACCCATTTCATGCCCCATGATGGCATGGTACCGTGCCATTTGCCGCATGCCAAACCAAGGCCCGTGCTAGGGTGCTTTGACAGCTCCCCGCCATATTTCACGCCCGGCGATGCGAAAGCTTCAAAGGTCAGCGATCCGCGCGCTAGGGTGCTTACACTTCAAGTCAACCGTCCCTCAAGCCCAATAGGTCCCTAGCCCGTGCTCCTTGGTTGTATTTTCGGGCACTTGGCAAGAAAACCTAGTGCACACGACATGCCATTCTCGGTATTGCCGCTTTGTAGGCGGCCGGGCGCAACACACTCGGCGGATACTCGTGCAATTGTGCAAACATGCTGAGAGCCCAATGTCGAGTAGTCTCCCGGCTTGTCGCGACACTACGTGTACCGAGCCACGCATAGTAGAGGCGTGCATAACCTGCACATGCACAATCTCGGCCTGCAAAATTTCGGCCGCAAATCCAACGTGGGTGCACACAATAATCGGAGCGTGTCGATAGAGGTGCTCACGTCAGTGAACAGCGCGCCGTGGTGCGTTGTTCGAAAGTCATTACTCTACCCCCCAATCGAGTTGCATGGCCATCGCGGTTGTGCGTGGTGGGTAATTAAATGCGTGCCGCTAGTAACATATTTCTTGGGAAGAGTGTATTTTCTAACATCAGCTCGTATTTCTCGCTATCCGAACGCCCCATTTTTTACATAAAATATTTTGTTGATGTCTTGCGTGCTTGCAAGAACTTATTAAACCCTCATCGGGTGTGGTGACGCATGTTGTGCTATTATATTAAAAGGTGAGGATTAGGTGCATAGCGAGGCGTAGTGTTGAGCGCTTCAACAATTGCAGCGGTAGGGCGCGCGCGCGGGTCCGGGGGTGTTGAGAGAGCGGAGTTTCCCTCTAGGGACGCATCGGAGGAAGGCGCTTTTACAGAAATAAATTTAGGAATGTAGGGGGGGGAGGGAGGGAGAGAGAAAGAGTATGACAAGGGAGTGAGGGGCGGGGGGAGAAATATGGTGTTGAGTTGGGGAACTTGCCCACTCCGGATGAGGGCGAGCTTTCATGTGTTGTCCTCTTTTAGCATCTGCAACACCATCAACACTATATGCATCAACCACAACAACAGTGGGAGCACAAATTGAATCATCTATGGTGTTAATACAGCATGAGCCAAATGTGCATCCTCATGCAGCGGGAATAGTGGCATCATCAAGAAGCATAAACACCAATAGTAACACAAGCAAAAGTAAGCAACAACATCACCAAGAACTATAACAATAATAATGTAGACAAAAAACAACAACACAAGAGTGTCGACATTCAATAGCAATATCAACATACATAAGTAGCTACAATGACACTGCAATGAAATAACAATAGTAGCAAGAATGACATCAACATACAAAACATAACATCAACATACGGCATAATCAATAGCAGCAGCAACAGTAATTTCGTAATACGCAATAGAAAAAAGTAACATGAGTGGCAATAATAGCAAGTGTGAAAGCATCTGCATGCCAGCAACATCAGAAGCATTCGCAAATTGTAGCATGATAAACATGCATCAACAATAGTATCGAAAACATAACCAAGAAGCAAGGAACATATGCAAGGAACCAAATCATAACATGCAATTGCATCAACCACAACACCGTCATCCAAAAATATGCAATAACAACATCAACAAAATGAAGCAGCAAAATCACCAACCTGCAACACTTATTGGTTGTGGCTGATAGGATGTCACGATCCATGCATGCACGCAAATATCAAATAAAGCAAAAAATGAGATAGAACCGTGTTACATTTAAAGTTTGTTGCTAATGTGACGAGTATAGTCATGCAACAGTATATTGCAAGACATTGTACATGTTCTCGTTACTAATTCCAATTCGTGCTTTTCCATCGGACGGACGTACAAACGTGGGTACGTCGCTACTAAAATATTCATAAGGGTACTGATGCATATTGTACGACCAGTACCTACCGGTACGTACAGATACGCGCATTTAATGTAACTAGCAAGATGACGCGCCTAAGCGAGTACTCCAATGCAGAAGGAGCCGCGTCGTGATTCTCAATGCTAGACGGGCTGCGTCTGTGGACAGATGACGACGCTTAGACAGCCCTAACGCCTCACACGTAAGCGAAGCAAGCAGGCGTAAGCTATCTGGGCAGAAAGCTATTTACACCCAGTGCAGTAGAGGGAGGTGACAGAACCATTTAACAATTCCTTTGTTCACTTACAACATATACTGCTAAATTACAACCAATGAAGCATCCTCTCAACATCATCTCTCGACAACATCATTTTGCCATCTTGCAACGACATAACTAGACAGATTAGAACTGATTTGTGCTAGCATTTAGCATGAGGAAGATAACCGCCACACTTGTTTCGGAGCTCTTTGGTCGACGCACGTTTTCGCTACCATTTGATTCGCTCGACGTTGCTTGATTGACTCGAAATGGCTTTTGTTGGTCCTCGACGTTACGTGGTGGTCGTACTACATGTTGGAGGGACTAAATTGTCGAACGTTAAGCTTGTGTTATAACGTGAGGCTCGTACCGGTAAAACTTGGTTCCCGGCTGGCTCAGTCACAGCTAACGAAGAGCATGTTGATGCTGATGTTCGCGAGTTACGTGAGGAATCCAGCCTTACTTTGACTCCGGATGACTTGACGCTGTTGAGTGGCGCACCTGTTCGAGTTGCGTTATCTGACGGGCAACAACTTGTTTACGTGTACTCGGCTTTTGTTCCCGTTCCGTTCGTTACGAGCCACTTGCGTACTCCTGCTTAGCTCGACCAAGCTGTTACAGCTCAGTCGACGATTAATCCGGATGGTACTTACGTCGTCCCGGAAACACTTGATATCGGCGATCTAAATCTTACGCCCGCCAAGACGGGGTTTCTTCATGTTGTGAAGCATAAGAGCGAGTTACTTCACTTCGGCTACGTGACTCAATGGGAGACTTTTCGTCGTGCAGTCTATACGTCTCAAGCACTCTTCCATGACGACACGACCATTCCGAGGCAGTTCTTCATGTACCCCCCGGTTTCATCGATCGATTCAGGTCCTGTCTGGCTACTGATTCGTGGTTACATTAATCAGCTGTGTGGTGAAACACCGACTGATTTACGTGTGGGAATGCCTATGCCTACGCGGAACTTGGTTGGATCACCCGTGACCCTTACGGAGACTCAACGAAAAGCTGCGATTAACTCCTCGTTACAGTCTGGTGGCAATGCCCGTGAATTAGAGGATTGGCTCGAGGCGCAACCTCAACGTTTTCTCTTGCTTGGCATTACGGCTGATTCGTACGTCTCGGTTATCTGGGTTACGTCACAGTTCTCTCTACATCTGAATGGGTGGTGGCTGAATCGGAAAGACCAAGCTGCTATCCAGTCTACGTTTGACCTGCTTGTCGCGGAGCTGCGGAAGACTACGTTTCTCCCGAGCATCCAAGATGATGCGATTAACGCTCTGCTCAACCTTACGCAAGGCAGCATGAGTTACGCTCTCTACACCAAGTAGTTCAACGACTTTTTACGTCGGTCACGTCAGAATCTTACTGCCGATGTGCAGTGTGTGCGCTTTATCAATGGCATGGCGACCTTTACACTGAAGAATCAAGCGAAGTCACACCGGTCTCATAAAGGTTACAACATCGCTCTGGTGGAGCTGCAAAATTTCCTGAATTACGTCGTAACAGATTCGCCGGAACTCGGTGACATGCGGTCTACCGCTGGCCCATCAACCGCACATGGAGGCGGACAACCCACTCGGAAGCGCAACTCGGATGACCCACTCGTCGGAGCCTCTCAGATCTAGAAGCGCAATGGTGGTGGCCGTGGTCGAGGCTGTGGATGTGGAAGCAATCAAGGTGGAGGTCGTGGTCAACCATCTTCAAACTCTGGCCGTATTGACTTCTCCGCCATCGCTTATGCAATGACCGCTGAGGAGCGCAAGAGACATATGGAGGAGGGACTCTGTTTCAAGTGCCACATGAAGGGACACCGACTGTTTTAGGGCCATGAACTGAAGGGCAAGACACCTATGGAAGTGCCGCAGTCCAAGAAGCAATGATGGTGGCAAGAGAAGCGAACCTAGCCTACCAACGACCTAGCCTACCAGCGAACAGGAGCAGCCGGCTACATCTACAATTCGTTCTGAGACACTGTTAGCGACAGAGGTCGTCGATTTACCTTCGACAACTCCATCGACTACAGTCGCGACACCTGCAACTTTAGTCGCAGGTCGTCGTCGTCGGACAAAGCAAAGACATAGTCGTAAACTTGTAACCAAACGTTCGATAGATTGGAAACTGGTTGACTCTGTTTTTGAACCTCTGCATGAACGATTCAACTTCACACCGGAGGGATGTGCTGATGATGAGGGTTTAAACTCGCACGGTGACTTACCTCATTGTTCGCCGAGTGACGCGATTCTTGAGAGGGACTTGTCAGGAGAACGGGTGTTCATTAATCCACCCTGGGAGTTTGTTAAACCGTGCACACACGATCAGTAAGGAAGGTAACTAACGCATACGTAGTTACAGTCACAGTCACGCAAAGGGACAGTCACAGAGACAACAAGCCCGAGGCGTGGTGTCGGGACAACAGAAGTGTTAGAGCTGAACCCTAGCGACAACTATGTACCAGTACAAACATGTTATCGGTATGTCCGATCTAGACATGTACTAATCATGTCTAGAATAGCTTACAGTAGCTACCTGCAACTAATAACTATAAGGTATTACTAACAACACTCCCCATGAAGGTAGCTACGGGATGAAGCGTTGCATTGGGTCTTGTCCTCCAAGGATTGCACTTCGGTGTCTTATGAGTGTTGGTGTTGGGAGGGTCTTGGTGAACATGTAAACCACCATCTGGTCAATGGGGAGGTACCTCAACTTGATGGTTCCCTGCTCCACGTGGTCCTTGAGGAAGTGCCATTTCAGACCGATGTGCTTGGTCTTCTCGCTGACCAAGGCGTTCTGGGAGTACGCGATGGCGCTTTGGTTGTCCTCCCATATGGTGGTGGTTTCGGTGATGGGGGCGTTCAAGATCTCCCCCATAAGTTGCCGGATTTGGAGTCCCTCCTTGGTGGCATCCGCCGCAGAGTAGTACTCGGCTTCACACGTGGATTGGGCCACACAAGTCTGTTGTTTGGACTTGTAGCTGATTGGCCCGCGTCCAAGTGTGAAGAGATAGCCCGAACGGGACTTGCGGGTGCTGCTGTCGTTTGCCCAATCAGCGTCGGCAAAGTCCGTGAGTTGGAGATTGTGGTCCGTGCTCCCCCCCAACGTCAGGCGCATGTCGATGGTGCCATGGAGGTATCGAAGGACCTTCTTCAAAGCGTGCAGGTGGGCGTCCGTGGGGGAAGCTTGGGCTGAGCCGAGGATGCTCAACGCCGTGGAGACATCGGGGCGCGTGCAAACGGCCGCGTACTTAAGACTGCCCAAGAGGCTTGGGTAAACATCCTTGGCCACGCCGGTGAGATAAGGCGAGGAAATGTGCGCGAGGCCGGCGAGGAAGCCACGGTCCATGGGAAGGGAAGACGGTTTAGCGTCGGTCATGTTGTACTTGGCGAAGATGTCGCGCAAGTACTTGGATTGGTCCAAGGAGACGGTGCGTGCCGAGCGGTCACGGGTGATGTGCATGCCGAGTAATTGGGAGAGGTCGCCGAGGTCCTTGATCTTGAACCGTTCTCTGAGCTTGGCCTGGAACGATGCAAGCCATGCGGTATCATTGCAGGCTGAAGGGATGGCATCGACGTACAACGCGATCATGGCGAAGACGTGACCGGTGCGAAAGATGTAGATGCAAGGGTCAGAAACGCATTGTTGCCACCCATTGTCGACGAGCCATGCACGGAGGAGCATGTTGATCTCGCGGGGGGGCTGCTTCAGGCCGTATAGGCAGCGCCTGAGGTGACACACTTTGGACGTGCCATCGCTGAAGCCGAGGGGCTGGCGGATGTACACGTCTTCCTTAATTGGTGAGTAGAGAAACGCAGTGTCGATGTCAAGTTGGCAAAGCTCAAGGTCACGGGCGGCTGCGATGGTCAGGAAGAGACGCAGGCTGGCCATGCGGATGACATGAGAGAACGTCTAAGTGTAAGCTAGTCTAGCGCGTTGGCTGCACCCTTTGGCGACGAACCGCGCTTTGAAGCGGGAGACGTCACCGGCGGTGTCAGACTTGACTTTGTAGATCCACATAATGGTAACTACCATGCGACCCGGGGGAAGGTCAACGAGTTTGCAAGTGCCGTTGTCCATGAGGCACGAGTACTCTTGCTGCATAGCGGCTTGCCACTGGGGGGCCTGGGCGCTGTCAAAGGCAGCTCGGTACGATATAGGTTCCACACACTCCCGGGCGGAAAGGAGGGCGACGGCAGGATGCGATGTGCCGGCAGGTGTGTTAGGGGGACCAGTGATAAGGTCGGGAACGTAAGGGTGTTTGAAGATGTCCTCTTTAGCTTTGCCATGTTCAGGGTCACAGCACGCCGTCACGAGGGTCGGGGGGTAGTCGGACACGTGGACAACCATTTTGCCGTAGCGTAGGGGATGAGAACGGAGTCGAGCTTGGCGAGGGGCTGCATGAGGGGCCATGGGGTCTCGCAATGGTATGTCGATGGGGTGGGAGTGGGGTGAGGTGGCCGGTGCGTCATCCGAAGGGTTGGTGATGGTCGAGTCGACGGAGAGTTGTGCGCCGAAGCCCGGGGTGTCTTCATGAAAGACAACATGGGCGGAAGTGGTGATGCGGCGTGTTTCCGGGTTGTAAATGCGGTACCCGGGTGCGTCAGTGGGGTAGCCGACCATGACGCCACGAAACGCCTTTTCACTGAGTTTTTGACGCAGTTTATCGGGCACCTTGGCGAAGACGGCGCACCCGAAGACGCGGAACTTCGAGGCGTGAAGCACATACGACGTGAGGAGGGTGAGTGGAATGCCGCCAGTGGGGCCGACTGAGCGACTGTACGTGCGGTTGCGGAGGTACACAACAGTGTTGACAGCGCATGACCACATGGAGTTGGGAACGGCCATACTGTGGAGCATCGCCGACACATTGTCCCGGATAGTGCGCCAAGGACGTTCGGCTTTGCCGAGCATGTGGTGGGCGTATGGGGCAGAGAACTGGACCCCGACGCCGAGTTGTGCGCATATCTAGCGGGTTTATGCAGCCTCAAAAAGATAGAGTCCGAGTCAAATTTTGTGATTGGTGCAAACGCGCTCGATTGGGAGTGGTAACGTGCATGCATGTGCTTGATGTCTAGGAAGATGGCTTCCAACGCCGAGCACGCATCGTCTTTGGACTTGAGGAACCGCACCCACATGTAATGGGTGTGGTGGTCAATGACGAGCAAGCAGTAGCGGAGGCCATGTGGGGAGGGGACGTTGACCGGTCCCCATAGGTTAGAGGATAGGTTGAGGGGGGGGCGGGAAGGTTTCGCGCATGCAGCGGTGTTGCGCGTTGCACATGTGGCCTTGTGTAACAAGCACGAGTCGCAAGAGACATTGCTTACATAGTTGGTTAACGCAGGGCTAGTCGGGACACCGTGCGTGTGTTGGGCTCGCAAGCTTTGCATGTTTAGGTGTCCAAACCGACGGTGCCACAGTATAGGGTCGCATTGGGCAGCAAGGGCAACACTAGGGGAGGGATACTTCACTGTCATTGCGGAGGTAACGGGGGGGGGGGCTCTGGCTGGTGGGGGAGGAGGTAGAGTCCGTTTCCGGAGGGCTCTAGCACACCCATTCCTGTGGGAACCACAAGCAGACCAGTGTCAGAGTCAGAGGGGAAGTTGAATTCACAGCCGCTGTGGGTGTGCATCATGCTGACACTAAGTAATCGGCTGATTAGCTGAGCAGAGCGAGAGGACAAGTCAGGGGTGTACAACGCATGGACAGTGCGGTGAATAAGCAAGCCAGTGGCAAGTCGGAATGAAATCCGGACGGAGCCACTGCCCTTAACGTCAACACCAACTCCTCCAACGCGCGAGGGAGCGGAAGGGGGTGTGAATCGTACCAAGTCGCCTTTAAACGCGGTGAGGTTGATCGAGCAGGCGGAGTCGACTACCGAGTGCTATGAGAGGTTACGACCGGGGGGTAGGGAAGAGGAGAAGGCTACGGAGTTGAAAGGCACACTTACCTCGGTGCTATCGGATTCATCCGTGCACTCCTCGAGGGTGGGCAAACTGTCAAAGTCATCGGCGGGGACGTCGCTCAGCACAACGGCGGGCGCAGAATGAAAGCCACCATGGGTGCCGTACTTCTGAATAATAATTTTGCGCTTCGCGAGTGTCCGCCGCAAGAGGGCGTCATCCGGGGTAGTGCAGGAGGACAAGATGTGGTCCGGGCTGCCGCAAGCGGTACACTTGGTGGGCAGGACGCGACCACCGCGAGACACACGTGGAGGGTGGCCTCGACCGCTATGTGAACCGCGGCCAGCAGCGACAAAGGCGGTGATGGGAGGCGGTGAGGTGTGGGGAGCTGTCGCGGCCGGGGCGTCGTCCTCGTCCATATTGTGCGCCAAGTGGAGGATGGTGGCCATCACGTCATCAGCGGACAACAAGTAGTCTGTGTCGAACGCGTTAATGACGCACTGTTTGGCCTGGCCGTGTGGGCCGTTGCTGGAAATACCGCGCTGCATGAGGAGACCGAGGTTGTGGGGGTGAATGGCAGGCAGCGGAACCATCAACCATATGACATGTCTCGTTGTTGTCGTCGAACGTCTGTCGCATGTAGTGGACATAGTCACTGAGTGACTGTCCGGGGCGTTGTTTGACCATCAAGTTGTCCAGCAGAGACACGGAGCGAGCAAAGGATCGACTGTCGAGACGTTCACACATAAGGTCCCACGCTGCCGCTGCGCAGTCAAGACGTGCAAGGGAGACGCACTTCATCGCCTGGTCGGCGCGTGGGTTCGCGCTAGCTGCAACAAGTAGCAGGGTGTAGGCGTAGTGTGGCGCCGGTTCGTCTAACATGACGCTCAAGTCGCGGAGGGCAAGCTGTGGGATGAGGTAAGTGGCCTTGATGGAGAGGAAATTAAGAAAGTTACTCTTCCACTGCTTGAAGTCCGTGGTGGGCCCCATGGTAGGGGCCGACATATTCATGGACAGGTTGAGGGCGTCCTTGTCGAAACCGGTGGCCTCGTGGGCCGCGCGACCGATGACCACCGGGTCAATGGTGGGGCGACGGCCGCCACGGGTGGTGTGCCCACCACGTTGTGTAGGATGCGAATGCCGGCCAGGAAAGGGAGGCGGTGGTCCACCGGAGAAGGGAGAAGGTGGGCCGCCGGGGAAAGGTGAGTGGCCGGCCATTGTAGGCGGCGGGCCGTACGGGTGCGGGTGGCCACGGGAGGCGGGGACGCGGGGCGGCGGTGCTTCCGGGAAAATAGGTCCGGGATCCGGGAGGGCATACCCTGCAAGAGGGTACGGAGGAGGTGGTGGTAGGTGTTCCACGGGCTGTCCGTGAGGCTGTGGTGCGGTGTGCGCATCGTAGCGGCGGTGTGCGACATGGGGGTCGCCAACCGAAGCTGCAGCGAAGGCAACATCGTGGGCCGGCTGCGAGTCCAACCGAGCGCCGGGAAAGGGAGATGCGTGTGTTAGGGGGTCGGAGGCAAGGAAGTTCAGAGAGTGGTTATCGCGATGGGGGTCGAGCTGCGCATCGCGACGACGCACAGCGAATGAGGGGTCCGCATGGGCAGCAACAACAACAACAACAACAGCAACATCGGCGGACGGAGCGTCCATGCGGGCGTTTATGAGCGCCATTTCCTGCAGGACGAGTGCGAGGGTAGCAGGGGTGGGACTGACAGAGCTCTGCGGAGAGCCGAGGTCAGGGGAAGTAGGAGGCAAATCGGGTGGATAGTCGACATAGCGAGTTTTCGGCGCCATTTCGACAAAGGGCGAAAAGGAAGAGCTGAAAAAACAGGCAGCGGTAAAAACCTCTAGCCGGACTTGTGCCTAATAGTGGTTTCAGAGAGACGGCCTAATGCCCGACGACCCCTCGGCCTGATGCCCCGGGGTGTCTCAAAGCACCTTTTCTGTGTCCTCCACCCAGTGTGGGGCACAAGTCGGGGCCACGGCCAGCGCAGGTGGGACGATGCGGTGGCGGCTGAGCCGCTACAATAATATATTAATTAATATGTTAATCTAAGGCTGTCGTGCACTTTGTGTATGCGTATTCACCCGATAGTGCGCACCCCCCCCCCCCCCCCCCCCCCCCCCCCCCCCACGTCTCCAGCTTCGACCTGTATGCACCTTGTCCACACACGACGAGTGCGTCGGTTTGGGTGGCTGTCTGGCGTCCTCGAGCGGATGACTTAGGTGGGATGGAGGGTGGGGTTTTTAAAGCGCTGATTATAATGGCGACACCGCCGACTACAAGGTGGAAGTACTAAGTATCTATGTAAACTTGCCTTCTGCGGGAGAGGTGGCGATCGCAGCTCGCCGAACCAGGTTGTCGCGCGTGAGTGACGTGAGGCGGGGGCCCATAACTTGTTAAGCCGTGGACACACGATCAGTAAGGAAGGTAACTAACGCATACGTAGTTACAATCACAGTTACGCAAAGGGACAGTCACAGAGACAACCAGCCCGAGGCGTGGTGTCGGGACAACAGAAGTGTTAGAGCTGAAGCCTAGCGACAGCTCTGTACTAGTACAAACAGGTTATCGGTATGCCCGATCTAGACATGTACTAATCATATCTAGAATAGCTTACAATAGCTATGTGCAACTAATAACTATAAGGTATTACTTACAACAGAGTTGGCTGAACGGATGGCACAGCATTTTGAGGATTGTCGTCGAACATCTCCGACATCTACGATGGCTGTTTTTGTGCTACCGAAATGGGCGAAACTCGCTCCACTGACTCGACACTAAGCAATGGAAACTCTACCAAGAATTCCCAGCGCGGACACAGCTTTTAACTCGCTAGTCACTTGAGAACCCATCACAACGGGAGGTGTTTGCTCCAGCTCCTTAGCATGTACAATTGTGGTTAGTCGACGCTGACTGTGCTTTTTACGACTCGACATCACCTACAGAATCTGACCGACCCACCTCGGTACATGTACCTCCTGGCGACGCGGAACAATCCATCGCTACGCTGCGACAATTTTCTCCGCCAGCTACAGCCCTACTGACTGACCTCACGGAAGCTCGACCGTTAATTCGAGCCGAGCTGATTTTGAAAACTCATGATGGCGGACACCAGATTTCTGGATTGGTGGATTGCGCTGCGACTCTTGATTTCGTATCTGAGGACTTCGTACGACGCTTTGCTTTATTGACTCGATAGTTTGTGCCCAAGACACATGTTCGACTTGCCAACGGACAACGAGTGACTCTTCGATAGTCTGCGATGTTACTTTGAGCTGGCTCGACACGAATTTCACCGGACTTTTTACGTCTTACGGGATTTACATGATGCTGATTTAATCTTGGGTTTACCTTGGCTTGATGACGAAAAGGCTTCTTTACAATTTGGTTCAACCATGGTTTTTACTCTAATGGACAGCGCAGCAGTGGAGACTACGCTCGAGGAACGACGCCGTGAGTGTCTACTGATGTCATCTACTAAAGTTCAGAAACTCAGGCGCAAGACGCGCCGCAGCAGGGGACGTAATGCCGAATTTTACGTCATTGAACTTACGCCAGCCGCTGACCAACCAAATGACTTTCACATTGAAGAGGAGCTAACAACGAAACAGCGTGACAACTTCCGGTCGTTACTCTACGATGACTTCCAAGAGTTATTGCAACCTGTCGACTCTCCGCATGTAAGCCGACAGTGGGATCATCCCATTGAAATAAATGGCCCGATGCGACGTCAACGGCTAAACAGATTGTCACCCGCAGAGCGCGCTGAGCTTAATCGACAGCTCAAAGACGCGGTGGAAGCTGGCTTGATCCGTCCCAGCTACAGTGAGTTCGGCTCGCCAATTCTTTTTGTGCGAAAAGCTGATGGCTCGCTACGTCTGTGCATTGACTACCGTGGCCTTAACGAGGTTACGCGTAAGGACGCCTATCCACTTCCGAGAGTGGATGACACACTGGACGAACTTAAGGACGCGAATTTTTACACACACCTCGACCTCGCCTTTGGCTTCTGGCAAATTCGAGTGCGTGACAAGGACATCCACGAGACGGCGTTTCAGACCCCCGATGGCTTAATGGAATGGGTCGCCATGCCGTTTGGCTTGTGCAATGCACCTGCTGCGTTTCAACGGATGATGAATGACATACTTCGCGACTTTTACATAAGTTCGTTACTGTCTATCTCGATGACGTCTGTATCTACAGTCGAACTCTAGAGGAACACCCGGAGCACCTGCGTCTCGTTTTATAACGATTCAAGGAGGAGGGCTTGAAGTTACGCCTTAATAAATGCTTCTTCGGCCTTCAAGAGATGAAATATCAGGGCTATACTGTGTCGGCTGGTAAAATTTCGGTTTCAACAAAGAAAGTCGAGGCCGTTGATGACTGGCCAGTGCCCACGACGCAAAAGGAGGTTCGCAGTTTCGTACATTTCTGCAACTTCTATGCCGGATTTATTCATCATTTCAGCGACCTTACGGCTCCATTGACGGACTTACTGCGGAAGTCCCATCCACACAAGGCTCCGCTAACGCCTGCCAGTTTGGAAGCCTTCGAGACTCTCAAGTTACGGCTCATTTCCGCGCCATGCCTGATCCTTCCGGAGGTCGGCTCGGACGCGACGTTCACCGTGGCTACAGATGCTTCAACGGTGGGGATTGCAGCAGTCATGTTGCAAAACCAAGGAGGAGGTCTTTAACCAATCTCTTACTGGGCGCGTAAGCTGAATCCAGCTGAGCGTGGTAACACTTACTGTGCGTATAACTTACAAGCTTTGGCCGTATGCGAAGCTATCAAGCATTGGAGGTGCTATCTTGAAGGATGCTCTAAGTTCCTAGTCGTATCAGACCACGACACAATGCGACATGTGCTAAGGCAACCGAACAACATGCTGAACAAGCGGCAAGCAAGATACCTGCGGGATTTTCAACCGTTTGTGGGCTCGATGACACTTGCATATCGCAAGGGAGCTCTAAACGAAGTTGACCCGTTAAGCCGGCGTCCAGACTTCGTACCTAAGGCCACAGTTCCATTATTTTGGGATGGCGAGGTTCCGTCAGATCGAGAATTACGACGGAAGTCCCAGCTGCTGTTTGAAGACGCACAATTAGATTTATTGACTGTTAACGCGTTGTAGATAACCCCTTAGTTCGCTGATCTCATTCGCGAGGGGTACTCCCAAGACTCGTTTCATGGGGACGAGGGTGAGTGGACGAAAGACAGCCGGATTGAAGCCAGAGATGGATCTTTTTGGCGCCTCGATCGCCTCTGTATTCCACAGAGCTCCAAGCTCCGACTGAGAATGATCACCGAGATGCACGCAAGTTCGTCAGATGGTCACAAAGGAGTCGCTAGCACTCTTGCTAAAGCACTCGACAGATTCTGGTGGAAACGACTTCGCCAAGATGTGAAAGATTTTTGTGAACGCTGCGTCGTATGTCGACGAGCAAAGATTCGCCCGCAGATGGCTGCGACTCTTTACCCACTACCTGTTCCACCCAAACCGTGGCATACAGTTGGTCTTGACTACTTGGCACACTTACCTGAGAGCAATGGCTTTAACAATGTGCTGATTGTAGTAGACCATCTGACTCGAATGGCCCATTTTCTGCCGTATACATAGATTGTTAATGCCGAAGAAACTGCAACTTTGTTTTTACAGGGAGTCTACCGTTTAAATGGACTACCCCGTGTGCTTGTCAGTGATCGCGACCCGAAATTCGTCAATGGCTTCTGGTAGACACTTTGGCGACGCCTTGGAACGCGCTTGAACATTTCTTCCAGTCGACATCAAAAGACAGACGGATTGACAAAACGCGTGAACAACACGTTTCAGCAGCTTGTCGTTGCTTCTGTTGCTATGATGGCTCTGATTGGACGACTCTACTACCATAAGTGGAATTTGCGTACAACGCCTCTCGTGCACTCGGAATTGAACACACACCGTTCGAGGCTAATTTTGGATTCTCTCCTGAGGAGCCTCTTGACCTGCTGTTTAGCATGCGACCATCAATTCCAGTTTCGCAAGACGCAACAGAACGGTTAAGATTGTTACAAGAAGTACATACCATGGTACGCTCTGTGTTACATCTACACAAGGACGAGATGCAGGCGCGCACAGAACCGTCTACAACGCCACATTTCGCCAGAGGAGACAAGGTGTCAGTCGTCACAACAAACCTTTTTCTGCATGGACAGCCGTACCGGAAACTCAGAGACAAACAGCTTGGACCTTTTACTGTGGAGGAGCAAATTGGGAAACACAGTTACATATTGAAACTTCCAGCGACTGTACGCTTACATCATGTGTTCCATGTGAACAATTTACGACCCTGCTCTACCGCTCCGCTACGACCAGCTGTCTCGGTGACTTTTCCTGAAGGAGACGACGAGGAGTTTGACGTATCGTACATCTTTGTTGTGTGCATTAAGTCGCTACCTGGGCGACGAGGCAAATATCTGCTCTTCATGACGCACTTCAATGATGACGACATTCCACATGTCTCGCACCGGTTGAATGAAGTACACCGGGCAACAACGTTACAAGATTTCTTGGAGACGCCCCAATGGCACAAGTTTGCCAAGACTCTGGCGTACATCGACTTCATGTACGCTTACCCAACGCGCATTCATGAGTCCCAATAACTGCTTCAGTAAAGGACCACGTAGGTCTGCCTTGCGGCGGCCTCAAAGATCTGTCAAGAGGGGGAGGGTACGAGTGTGACGAGTATAGTCATGCAACAGTACATTGCAAGACATTGTACATGTTCTCGTTACTAATTCCAATTCGTGCTTTTCCATCGGACGGACGTACAAACGTGGGTACGTCGCTACTACAATATTCATAAGGGTATTGATGCATACTGTACGACCTGTACCTACCGGTACGTAAAGGTACGCACATTTAATCTAACTAGCTAGATGACGCGCCTAAGCGAGTACTCCAATGTAGAAGGAGCCGCGTCGTGATTCTCAATGCTAGACGGGCCGCGTCTCTGGACGGATGACGACGGTTAGACAGCCCTAACGCGACACGTAAGCCCGACAGCCTGACACGTAAGCGAAGCAAGCATGCGTAAGCTATCTGGGCAGAAACCTTTTTAAGCCCAGTGCATTAGAGGGAGGTGACAGAACCATTTAACAATTCCTTTGTTCACTTACAATATATACTGCTAAAGTACAAGCAGTGAAACATCCTCTCAACATCATCTCTCGACAACATCATTTTGCCATCTTGCAACGACAAAACTAGACAGATTAGAACTGATTTGTGCTAGCGCTTAGCTTGGGACCGCACACCCACAACTTCCGTATTCAGTAAATATATTGTCTTGGCAACACTTGTTAGGAAATGCAGCGTGAACGGCGCAATATCGGCGATGCTAGGAAAGCGTGAGCAACAGTGGGTAGGTGCTAATTGTAAAAGTGCGTTGGCGGCGTGTTTTGAAGCGAATCTCGCGTCTAAAAAAACGCGCTTACAATATTAAAATGTCCGATGTACCGTACCGGTAAATGTGTTGTGATCGCTCCACTACGACCAATTGTCCCGGTGAATGTACGTGAAGGAGACGACGAGGAGTTTGACGTCTCGAATATCTCTGATGTGTGCATCAAGTCGTTATTTGGACGACAAGGCAAATCTTTGCTGTTCATGACGCATATCAGTGATGACGACATTCCACCTGTATGGCACCGATTGAAAGAGGTACACGGAACAATGGCGTTATAAGATTTCTTGGAGACGCCCCAGTGGCACAAGTTTGCCAAGACTCAGGCGTACAACGACTTCATTCACGCTCACCCAGCGACCTCACAAATCTGTCAAGAGGGGGAGGGTACGAGTTTGACGAGTACAATCCCGCAATAATACATTGCGGGACATTGTACATGTGCTCGTTACTAATTCCAATTCGTCCTTTTCCACCGGGCGGACGTGCAAACGTGGGTACGCGTCGCTCTTGCAATATGCACAAGGGTTATGATGCGTACTGTACGACCAATGCCTCCCGGTACGTACAAGTACGCACAATTAATCTAACTAGCCAGATGACGCGCCTACGCGAGGTTTCCGATGCAGAATGAGCCGCGTCGTGATTCTCCATGCTAGTCGAGTCGCGTCTTTGGACGGATGACGCCGGTTGAAAAGCCTTAACGCCCGACACGTAAGCGAAGCAAGCAGGCGTAAGCTATCTGGGCAGAAACCTATTTAAGCCTAGTGCTGTGGAGGGAGGTGACAAAACCATTTAACAATTCCTTTGTTCACTTACAACATATACTGCTAAAGTAGAAGCGGTGAGACATCTTCTCATCTTCTCCCATCTGCACCATCACACTGACATCAAGCAGCGACAGAACAGAATACAAATAAAGATTTGTGCTAGCAGTTAGCTGTAGAAGGCTAACCGCCACAAATGAGTGGGGCGTGTTTAAAGTGGTGCTCACTAGACTACGCATGATGATGGACATGCAAGCCCGCACATCACGCGGTCGCGCATGGAACGGCTGAGACACACCGGGAGCATGAAACATGCCATGGCCACGTTTCAAAGGCCACGATGCATGCCTAGGAGCAAACCCAAACCCAGCTCTAGACCGTGGACGTACCTAGCCCACACCTTAAATGAACCCCGTCGTGTAGAAAGGGCAAGGGGTGAGTGAAAGTACTGTATCGAAAGCCTTTTTTGCGCATAATGTAGTTATTGCCTATCGCATGTAACATTTGCTAGACAAACCAAAGCACTAATTTACCCAATTTAGAACTCTGTGATCCATACTATACATTAAACTTACCAAAAATAAGTTAGCACCTCGTTAAACTCAATGGCCTGCATCACACCCCCTACCTTGTCTTGGCCGCCGAACATGAAGTCGCGACCAGGCGAGTATTGCATGATCTGCTGAAAACGTTCCCATCCTCCAGGCGAATCCATCACCCGCAGTCAATCAATTTTCCCCCTCAACGCAGGTTATGTTGGTTTTGCGACCGCCTTTCGTACTCTGCCCGTACCGCGCTCCTAGTATATAACCCCATCAGCTCGATTGTCGACCACTCGCCAGCGGTCAACTTCGTCGGTGGCTCATTGAAGTTTTTTTTGTTTGCAAGTACCGGCTACGGACGGGCTGTTGTCTCATGCCCCCCTACTAATTCTGCTGTCTAGGTATGATTTATGAATTTTCTTATTATCGTGGTGATTCTTGTTCTACACTGGATTTACATTAGATGCTTTGTTGGGGTACCGCAATTGATTATGGAACCGATATAGCGACATCCTGCATAGATAGCAAATCTTCAGTAGATAACAGGGAACCAATAGCGTATTGAGTAGGGTACAATACGTCAATGCATAAAAGTTTTCCTTCCTTCTTCACGTCACGTGCTGCTCTTCGCATCAGGTACGTCGCGTGCTACTCTTCAAGCTGTGCCAATAAAGTAAAATCGCATGAAATTCCAAAGTGGCTACACACACGCTCCACTTTCCAGGCATTCAAACTTCAACACGAGGGCCAGGCACGAGCAGTCTCCCCGTAGCAGAAATCGGCTTACAGTCAGATTCCCCCAAGAAGATGACAACATCTGGAAGGCTAAATCAACGCGTCGACGGGAACGTTTAAACAACCTGATTTCATTTTCCTGGTTGAGATGCAGCTGATGAGTCTCTCTGAATGAGATGGCAATAGGCCACGATGGGCACAATGTCTCGGATCCTGCGTGTCAAAAAGGGCAGTTGGCCGCGGTGGGGAGTGAGAAGGCAAAACCCATTTTCAACCTCGAAATGTTGTATGGTGAGAGCACATTACGCATATAGAGTGCTATGCATAAGGTATCATGTAGTGTCAAAAAGTGTCCAGTAAAAAGCAACTACTCAACAGTTGAAGGGTCGATAGATACCTGTGCGCAATCCTGTTTCCGATATACGCGAGAAAGGTGACCACAACAGGAATCTCGGGGACATCCGCAAATATCCTAGCAGGAAGGTTGAAAAGGACCTGAGCTTGCAAGACCTCAATTGCGCGTGCCGACATGAGGGTGCCAAGCATCACAACAAGCATAGACCAGCGCCCATCCTTGGCAAGCAGCCGAGAACGATTCAAAGCAGCCTGCAGGAAATACAACGCCCTTAACGTCCAACACAAAATGGTAACCAAATCAAACAGCCGCCCCGTTCTTGTACTCAATCGTCCGCGTCTATGTGCATACCTTGCCTTGCAGCTTCTCTTTCACCGAAGAGACCACCGCCAATTGCAAGTCGAGAATGCGAGGCAGAGTCCAATATAACGTTATAACTAGGTAAGACAACGCTTCCATTGGCATGACTCGCATGGTCACTAGCAGCTCGACGATCCACACCTGTACCCAAATGGGCCTTACATTACGACGTAATTTGTAAGTTTGTGTCTGCGTATGTGTGTGGGTGTGCGTGCGGAAGGGGGGGGGGGGGGGTGTCCGTGGGTGTGGGCGTGTGGGCAAGGGCGTGTGTGCGTGCTTGTGGGTGGGTGCGTGTTTGTCTGTCAGTCTTCACGCGTGGACGTATTCGCGGATGTGCAAAATCAGGTCAGGAGTAACCTTAGCTCTGATGCTACTTTCCACAAATCAGAGAACACATTCTTCATCCTCCCAAATAAGCCCGGCTTCTTCGTGCCTTTCGGGTCATCAGGTACATTGGACTGCTCAGCATTAGCCTCTGAAACACCATCGTCGCCTTTATCAGCTCCAGATTCGGGGACTTGGGCCTGTGAAGGACTTGGGGTAGGAACCGCCTGTACACCGTCTCTGCAACAAACATGAATACGGGATGTAATATCAGGAATAGATGACGCTATCCCCCAGCGGCTGAGGAGGGAATAGGTGGCTGAATCTCCATGCGTATGCGCCCCAATACCTGAGCGTGAGCTGCGAACACAGGATGACAGTGGCTCCAGCAGCCAGGGACCGGAATAATGCAGTGAATGGCAAAACAAGTAAATAGAAGACAATACTCAGTTGCTGGTAGCCTGGATGGAAGGGGCACAATAAGTCGTCTCAGTACAGTCCTCGAATCCTGCCAAACGACAGAGCAAAGAAGAAGATGAGCGGAGATGGAAATAAGAGTGAACTTGCACATACCGGTGTCAAAATTCATCAGTACTGGGTCGCTTGAAGCTGCCCATAGATCTTGGAGCATTGCTGGACTGATATTGAGAAACCTAATGGCAGCTAAAGACACAAATGGCATCTGTCAAAATAATACTTGTAAAATTAAGTGCGCCGACAAGCAGGGGTGGGAAGAGGGGGAGGGACGGTGGACCCACCTTCGTTCAGACAGCGGTAAGAGACATGCTGAAGGCCAAAGCAAATAAGGGCACACAATTCGTGAACCAGCACAATCGCCAAGAAGTTTTGCTTGAGAAAGGCAACACTCTGCTGCAAGAAAACCTTGGCTGTGCTCCCGACTTGAAACAGACTGTGGCGGAATTTGCTAGAGAAGCTCGATTGTCCTTCTATGTCCATTCGGTCTTTGGATTTTTCCACATCAGATGCAGGGTCACTTGTTCGGCCAGGTTGTCCTTTGTCCCCATTAGCACCAGTCGACAGCCCACACACTCGCAGCGACTGGAGCCGAGCCCGATGATGTTTAGCTTGTCCGGGCGCCAGCGCATGCCGCCGTTGAATTTGGGAAATGCCTGGCATGTGCCACCTCGATAAGGAGAGGCATCGAATAGAGCGATTTACCCGAGATGAAATACGTCCATTAAGCACCGCGGAAGAGGCTGTTATGTAGCACGGCGACATTGAGACACCCTAGGAGAAAAGAGCCCTGCAGGACCATGACGCATCGCAGGTTAGGTGCTGAATTCTACCACTCTACTCGCATACTACACGCCTCCATTGTGCGTTTGTGTGTGCGTGTGTCTGTGAAGTTGTCTGTCATGTTGCGTGTTGATGAATTGCGCCGATATTGACGTGAAATAAAGTGCCTATCCAGATGAGTTTATATTTGCCATTTTTAGTGCGATTATGTTTGGCAGTATGCCAGCGTTGGTGGGTGTGGTTGGCTTTTGGCGATGGCGAGTGTGTGAGTGCATGCGTGTGCGTGAGTGCTCGCGCGCGCGTGAGCCGACAAGGCTTCCCTATTATACAGCACCAGGGTGCACGTGGTTGCGTTAGATATGCAATCCTGATAGAAATAGTTGTTTTAAATAGAAGTTCGATATGTTTATTCATTTATTTACTTTTGCTTCACTAGGCGGTCCTTCCGTCCATGCCCGCTCTTCCGTGCTTGATGTAATTATAAGGGTAGTTTTATGGATGGACGATGGATTGAAGGGCGGATGGATGGCTGAATACGTATGTGTGGTTGTGTGTACACTGTGCGTATCTATACCTATGTGTAGTGCGCTTGCTATCGTGTTGGTCGGCGTTTGCAGCAACAAAGCGAAAGAGCGCATTCCAAGCCCCTGTCAATTCAATGCAATATCAGCAAATAATCTATAAAATTGTAAACTCAACCCTGCGGTGGCATGCCTTCCTGCCCTTATGGCTCAGCAGGCCAGTTTGTTTACTCCTTTTGTTTGCCTGGTAGTACTGTTCCTGTGATCTATTTCTAATACTTCAACTAACAATTTTATCATAAAAAACTCGTGTATATCAATCACGCATGAATCTAAATCCATATAATCACCGTAGAAGAATAAACAGAACTTTCTTACAAGAAAAATCACCGAAGAAGAATTGTCGTGCTGTCCGGCATACGGGTAGGCCTGTACTTATTAGGGTTCATTTATTTGTCTCTTCGTGTGTGTACTTATACTACTTACAAGAAAAAGCACTGGAGGCCACAAAGCAAAATAAAGAAGAATACTGTAATGATGATGTAGAGGAAAAACCAAACTCCAAGCCCGATGATGAACACCGCCGCGAGCAAATTAAAAACACATTCCTCGTCGTCACTGAACCCATACGGGTACCTGTACTTGCCACATCCGGGAAAGGCGATGGTTATAGGTATACATTATGTAAGTAACTTATTCACGTTTTCTTCCTTCCCTCCCTCTGCCCGCCTTTGCCTCTGCCTGGAGGGCAACTCCCTCCTCTCCCTGTACCTACAACTGTCGGTCATCGCGGCAGCGGCTATACATCAATGTCCCGGTGATGTTTCACAAAGCCCCGTGAGCTTCGAGCTGTTTTATCACTCGTAAAAAAAGCATTCCAACCTACTTTTCTGGCCATCCGAACATTTCGTGCAATCAGTATTCTTCGCAGAACAGCTGCGATCTTCATGCGCAAATTTACCAGACCCTCGCTTCCACAGGTGGGGCTTCAAGCTGTGCTAACTTCCGACAGGTGCAGCCAAACGCGCCAAGGCTCTCACGAACAATCGTTTTGTATACTTATTTTTCTTACGCTGTCAATCTGGAAAGATCAGTTGAAATAGTACATCAAAGAACAGTTTAGCAACGGGTAAAGAACCTTTCGTTGCAGCGTTTTCGCTTTTGCGTAGCTGCTTCTCCAATAAAATAGTCCTTCACTTTTCAGAAAGTCTGTAGTTTTCCAGTTTCTACCCTACAGGAAAATAAAAAAGTGCATGACGCAATATCGCGCGAGGAGACACCGCGCAAGGTTTTCAGATTTACGATGCGATGATAGAGCAGACGGCGGGCTCCACCTTGCATGAGGCGCCTGTATGTCGGTCGCAGCGTGTACGTGTACCCGTACCCGTATCTATCGAGTATCGTCTGTATGTGTATATCATCCACCATCGATCGTCGTATTCATTTATGACTGTACACATAACAATCATGGTTACAAGAAAAACTAGATGAGCACGGACAGGGAAAGTGGGAGGGGAAACAAAAGGGCAAGAGTACAAATAACACGAGGGTTTATTCCTCGATACGGTACGTAAACGAGGAAACTCCGGTTTCTTGGCACATCGGATGAAATGTAGTGTCATCCAGCTGTGGTTGCTACCACACTATAAGGTATATAGTGGTAGCGACCGCGGCGTACCTCCTCAGTTCGGAGTCGGTACTCTAATCACCCTCTCTGTGTGACGAGTACAGTCCTGCAACAGTACATTCCAGGACATTGTACATGTACTCGTTACGGATTCCAATTCGTGCTTTTCCACATGACGGACGTTTACTCGTGGGTACGTCGCTACTGCAATATTGTAATGGTGCTGATGCTACAGTACGACCAGTACCTCCCGGTACGTACAGATATGCATAATTAATCTAACCAGCCAGATGACGCGCCAGAACGAGCTCTTCAATGCAGAAGGAGCCGCGTCGTGAAACCCAATGCTAGGCAGGCCGTGTCTCGAGGACAGATGACGACGGTTGAGCAGCACTAACGCCTGACACGTAAGCGAAGCTTGCAGGCGTAACTAGTCTGGGCTGAAACCTATTTAAGCCCAGTGCTGGAGAGGGAGGTGACAGAACCTTTTAACAATTCCTTTGTTCACTTACAACATCTACTGCCTAAGTACAGCAGTGAAACATCTCTCATCAATTGCCTCTCGGCAACATCATTTGCCATCTTGCAACAACAGAACTAGACAGACAAGAACAGATTTGTGCTAGCGTTTAGCTTTCAGAGGCTAACCGCCACACTGGTTTCGGAGCCACAGCGCAGAAAACGGGCCTTTTTTCAGACATTTTAACTTATGCGCACGCTGTACCACACTGCACACTGCTTTAGACACCTCCGAACGCCCCACAAACCCCACCATGTCTAGTTTAGGTCTTTCGTAGACCGTACGGACTGTGTGCGCGCTCTTGGTGGCCGTACTTGTCATAGGTAGTGCTTCATAGGCGGCCCAGTAGTGGGGCTAGCGATGGTTACCGTATTGCGGCATGTCGACTTACCATCTGTAAAACATACCATTTCTCAGGAGCAACACGTCGAAACCCGCAGGCAGTATGCCTTTTCAGTCCAAGAGGCAGCGAGCGGCAATAAGACGGCAGGCGAGGGAGCAGGCCGTGGCTGCGGAAGTATCCATTGCAGGTTTAGGGTTTTAGGGTTTGTTGGGTGTTTAGGGTTTAGGGTTTAGGGTTTGGGTTTAGGGTTTGGGTTTAGGGTTTTAGGGTTTAGTGTTTAGGGTTTAGTGTTTAGGGTTTAGGGTTTTAGGGTTTAGGGTTTTAGGGTTTAGGGTTTTAGGGTTTAGGGTTTAGGGTTTAGGGTTTAGGGTTTAGGGTTTTAGGGTTTTAGGGTTTTAGGGTTTATAGATTTTTAGGGTTTAGGGTTTAGGTTTTAGGGTTTTTAGGGTTTTAGGGTTTAGGGTTTTAGGGTTTAGGGTTTTTAGG
>JAPMLY010000493.1:0-35000 GCA_026401115.1 Tetraselmis chui
GGAAGAGTAGCAATGGCGGCCGACCGCGAGTCGAGGTACGCTTCAAGGCGCGTCATTTGCTCAACGAGCAGCGCGAGAATACCCTAGGTGGTATCGAGATTGCTCTGCTGAGAGCCTGGGTCAGGGGAATCAGGAGGCGAAACAGGCGGAGAGTCGGCAGAGCGAGTTTTCGGCGCCATTTTGACAGAGGGCGAAAAAGAAAGAGCTGAATAAAAAACAGGCAGCGGTAAAAACCGCTAGCCGGACTCGTGCCTAACAGCGGTTTCAAAGAGACGGCATAATGCCCGCCAACCCATCGGCATGTAGCCCCGGGGTGTCTCAAAGCACCTTCTCTGTATCCTCCACCCTGTGTGGGGCACAAGTCGAGGCCAAGGCCATGACAGGTGGAGCGCTGCGCTGGCGGCTGAGTCGCTAAGATAATATAAAAATGAAAAAGGTAAGCTACGGCTGGCGTGCAACCTGTGGATGCGTATTCACCCGACAGTGCGCCCCCCCCGTTCTCCAGCTTGGACATGTGTGCACCATGTCCACACACGACGAGTGCGTCGGTGTGGGTGGCTGGCTATCGCCGTCTAGTGGCTGACTTAAGAGGGGTGGTGGCGGGTTTTAAATCGCAGTTTATACTGGCGATACCGCCGACTACAAGTTGAAAGTACTAGTTGTCTATAGAAACTTGCCTTCTGCGGGAGAGCTGTCGATCGCAGCTCGCCGAACCAGGTTGTCGCGCGTGAGTGACGTGAGGCGGGGGCCCATAACCTATTGAACCATGCAAACACGGTTAGTGTGGAAGATAACTTACGCAAACGTAGTTACAATCACAGTCCCGCAAACGGAACAGTTACGGCTACAACCAGCCTACAGGCGCGGTGTCGGGACAACAGAAGTGTGAGAGTTGTAGCCTAGCGACAGCTCTGTACCGAGTCAAACAGTTTATCGGTATGTCCGATCTAGACATGTACTAATCATATCTAGAGTAGCTTACATTAGCTATCTGCAACTAATACGTATGCGGCATTACTTACAACAGCGTCTACAGCATCAAATCCGTTCCCACGTATAGATAACTTCACCACAATATCCACTCCTCCCCGCCCAATCAACCCCACACCTAAAGCATTCCTTACCAAGAACATCCGATGGGGGATTAAAGCCCCGCCACAACTTCGGAGAGGATGGACAACGAGACCCCCCGGCCCAAATTTGATATACTCATTTCCTGCTACATGGCATATGCAAGAAGGCCCTTATTGAATATAAGCCAACATGATATTGCTTTTTGTTTTTGTTGGAGATGGAAGTAGATGGTTACACGTAGGGTCGTGCCGGCCCCACAAGGGGGCCAGGTGTGGTGACTAGAGAAGTGAGAGGAGAGAGATGACGGCCGGCGAAGGCACGGGCATGGCCGGCCGACCGCCACTAATAGGGAATAGAGTACCGCTAGTAGCATAACACTAAGTACGACTATGATGACAAATAGCTACCTTGTACAAAAGCACTAGGCAACGGGATGCTAGTGCTAACACCCCCCCTCAAGGTAGCCGAGGTTTTGACGTCGTCCTAGCTTGCGTGGAGGAAGGTGCCATCTTGGTCGAAGGTGTAGTGCTTGTAGCATGTGTTTGAGGCCGGGTAAGTGTGGCGACATGTGCTCACTAGAACGTGCCGCTACCGGCGAGTTGCCGATAAGAAGCGGTTCCAATTGTACTGCGAAATTTACTAGTGTGACATGTAGCGGGGAAAACTGTCCACGCGCGAATTAGACGACGCATGAGAGCGACCGGCGAGGAAGAAGCAAAACCAACAAGGTTGTTAGGAGCGTGTAGGCACGCAAAAGCATAGTCGGGCGCTGCTCGTGTTGACTACCCCCCTTTCGCCGTGGGCAAGACAGCTCTTCGCTAAGCTAAGTGAGCTTTGCGGCATTGCCTCCGGAAAAAGCAATAATCGTACTAATTAAAGTACGCACGGGTCGGTTTTAAACAACCAAATCCGGTTGAGAGCATCGGTAGGCTGAAAGGCTAGGTGAGACTGAAAGCTAGGTGGGGCGAGCGTGGCGCCAGGCGCGTTACACACGCTCTTCTCCTTTTTACGTGGGATATGTTAGGACAACCAGGTCGAAGGCGAAGCGTAGCGTCGGTTGGACGATGAATTATTGGCGTGGCGCCGAGTGCTTTACACACGCTCTTCTCTTTTTTGCGTGGGAGTAGGTAGGACTAGCGTGGCGCCGAGCGCTTTACACACGCTCTTCTCTAGTGGAACTTGGTGGAGGGCCCATATCATGTTGGAGATGGAAGTAGATGGTTACACGTAGGGTCGTGCCGGCCCCACAAGGGGGCCAGGTGTGGTGACTAGAGAAGTGAGAGGAGAGAGATGGCGGCCGGGGAAGGCACGGGCATGGCCGGCCGACCGCCACTAATAGGGAATAGAGTACCGCTAATAGCATAGCACTAAGTACGACTATGATGACAAATAGCTACCTTGTACATAAGCACTATGCAACGGGGTGCTAGTGCTAACAGTTTTAAATCATTTTCATTTTCCATTGCGTGTACTGTGCCGACGTTCCTTGAAGGTAAAAAAGCTGTAAGCAACCGTAGCGATTGTCACAATCCCTTGCCTAAGCATTATCAACAGAATTAATTTTGCAATCAAGAAAAATCATATATAGAAATAAACCCACGTGCCGTCATTAATGCAAAATGAGTATGATGTTCGACCTTCACGATGCACGACCCTCTCCCACCGCAACGGGATACCGATCGGCATACGCAGATCGGCGTACGAGAGGGGCGATGGGCCAGCTTAATATAGCTCCCGCGTGGCTTCGGTCTTGCCGGAGATAGGAGTAAAAGGCTAGCGAAATAAATCTTCTCACGTGGTCACTCGTCGATCCCGCCGTGGCATCCCTTGAGCCCCGTCCCGCGGTCGTTGCCGCTTCTCCCGGCTCGACGTTCCTCCTTGTCGAGTTCCCCCCTCACCTCGATGGCAAGTGGGGAGGGGGAGGGGGGGGGGGGGGGGGGTTAGGGTTTAGAAAGGAAAGCTAGCGCTCTTTCCTCAGCGCATCCGCGCATTCCTGGCTATTTCTCGGGCTTTTTACTAAGGCTAGGGATCACCCGGATTTTCTCGATGTTGATGGTAGTGATGGTACGGCTTCTCGATGTTGATGGGAGTGATAGTTCAATTTTCCGATGTGGAATGACAGTGATAATGCAAATACCGATAATTGCCATCGCGATAATCATTCTAATCGATGACTGATGGGGACTCGCACTGACATGGGATATATTGATGGCAACGATGTGCAAAGGCAAATACATTACCGGCTGATATTTTGGTTACATGAATTATTGCTATCGGCGATGATTATCGACATCGACATTGCCTTCGGCGCCAACTATCATCATCAACATCAGCATGTTCGATGTCGTCATCTTTAACATTGCCATCAATGTAATCAACCGTGCACACAAATATAGCAGCTCCACACAGTAATACAATCTCCTAGAGGTTGGTGGTACGTATCCCATACAATCTATCCCATACAAAGTGGCAAACCCTCAATTCCCACACCCCACTCTTCCCAATGCGAACGTGCTCAAGCATTTCGCATTGGGGTTTTGTCAGCGCGCCATGCCCTCGTTGGCATGACGCAAAAAAGGTAGTCAGCGGGGTGCAGTCCTATCATCGGGAGAAATATGCGAAATGGCAAGCATTAAAATCTTTCGGCAAATGTGCGATTACAGTTTCGTTTTTAATGAATATCATATTTTAACAATCTCTTTGTGTGCCTAATGAATGATCCATATATTGTCGTTCTAGGACATTCTGATTACTTCTAAACTGTAATTTCTAAGTACTTCTAAACTTTTAAAGACTAAATAAGAAGTCCTTCAACTTCTTCAACTTCACTCTTGATCTTCGCGAGTCTCCACGCTTCGTGTCACCTGACGACAAGACATAAATCAATTAACAAGCAAAGGTCACAACATGGACGGATAAGAACAATTACGAACTAACAACACACTGACATGCGCAACATGACAACAAAACATAATAAGCAACCACATCATTTTCACCTAAGTAAAAATGACAAGAAATTGCGCCCACATGACGAATTTCTTTTAAGAAACTGTAGTGGATATCACCAAGCAGATGAACATGGAGAGACCCCATAGGTTTAACCATGAGAGAAATGAGGCATGCAAAAGCACCGCCCACATAAATAATACTGTCCGGAAACGGAGCAAACATCATATTGAACACAGTTTGGGTAGCAAATAACCACTTCACCATGTCAACTGCTTAATACCATAACCCACAGCATCACAAAGACGACTCTCAGCTTAATCAACAAGATGGGTGGACAATCGTCCCGATCCAACAAAACACAGACCGCAGTTCAATGAGTATGAAACAAATAATTATGTAAGGAGTCAAGTCATAAAATAAATCCGACAACCGACTACTGAGGGTAATGGATGCGTACCGTAAAAAATTACAGACGGGTCTTAAAGTTGTTGGCACCTATTTGACGATGGTCACCTACCCTCACGAGTTGAAGCATGCTCGTAACAAGGCTACGGTGGGAGATCCGCGTCGAAGCTTAGTACTTTGCACCTAACAACAAAATAAAGAACATCTCAGCCATCGCATGTCGGCATGGACGTTGGACAATCAGGTGGGAATATTTCAACGCGACGACTGGACATACTTGAATGCACAAGGAGGAGGGGGGGGCAGGGGGGACGCAAGTTGCGGACATACCTTTTACTTGCTTCGGGTTTGGTCTTTATATTGCCCGACTTCCCGACTAGCGCTTGCTTCCGGTTCGCAACGAGTACATGCGCATAAAACAACGTGTTTGCACACATCGCACTAAATAAATTGATACGTGCAAGCACAAGCAAGGCTAAGCGAGCAGCAGACTAGAGCTACCACCTCTAAGTAACGAAAACTTGCAGCGGCAAGAATAAGTGGTGATGGGCGCAAAACACACTCCACCGGTGTTCTAGTCTGTCTAGCTCTGTGTCGTAAGATTGCAATTGATGTTGTCGAGAGGTAATTGATGAAAGATGTTTCACTGCTGTACTTGGGCAGTAGATGTTGTAAATGAACAAAGGAATTGTTAAAAGGTTCTGTCACCTCCCTCTACTGCACTGGGCTTAAATAGGTTTCAGCCCAGACTGGTTACGCCTGCAAGCTATGCTTACGTGTCAGGCGTTAGTGCTGTTCAACCGTCGTCATCTGCCTCGAGACGCGGCCTGCCTAGCATTGGGTTTCACGACGCGGCTCCTTCTGCATTGGAGAGCTCGTTCTGGCGCGTCATCTGGCTAGTTAGATTAATTATGCATATCTGTACGTACCGGGAGGTACTGGTCGTACTGTAGCATCAGCACCATTACAATATTGCAGTAGCGACGTACCCACGAGTATACGTCCGTCCTGTGGAAAAGCACGAATTGGAATTCGTAACGAGTACCTGTACAATGTCCTGCAATGTACTGTTGCAGGACTGTACTCGTCACACTCGTACCCTCCCCCTCTTGACAGATCAATGAGGTCGCCGCGAGGCAGACCTCCGTGGTTCTTGGCTCCTTTACTGAAGCAATTACTGGGACTCAGGAATGCGCGCTGGGTGAGCGTGCATAAAATCAATGTACGCCTGAGTCTTGGCGAACTTGCGCCATTGGGGCGTCTCCAAGAATTCTTGTAACGCAACTGTTCGATGCACCTCGTTCAATCGGTGCCAGACAGGTGGAATGTCGTCATCACTGAAATGCGTCATGAAGAGCAAATATTTGCCTCGTCGCCCAGGTAGCGACTTGATGCACACAGCAGAGATGTGTGAGATGTCAAACTCCTCGTCGTCTCCTTCAGGGACAGTCACCGGGACAGCTGGCCGTAGCAGAGCGGTAGAGCAGGGTCTTAAGTTGTTAACGTGGAACACAGGATGTAAGCGTACTGTCGCTGGAAGTTTTAATCTGTAACTGTGTTTCCCAATCTGCTCCTCCACTGAAAAAGGGCCAAGCTGTCTGTCTCTGAGTTTCCTGTTCGGCTGTCCTCGCAGAAAAAGATTTGCTGTGACGACTGACACCTTGTCTCCCTTAGCGAAGTGTGGCGCTGTAGACGGTTCTGTGCGCGCTTGCATCTCGTTCTTGTGTAGTTGTAACACTGAGCGTACCAAGCTGTGTACTTCCTGTAACAATCTCAACCGTTCTGTTGCGTCTTGCGAAAAAGGAATCGATGGTCGCATGCTGAAGAGCAGGTCAGGAGGCTCCTCAGGAGAAAAACCAAAGTTAGCCTCGAACGGCGTGTGCTCAATTCCAAGTGCACGCGAAGCGTTGTACGCAAACTCCACTTGCGGTAAAAGTGTCGACCAGTCAGAGCCATCATAGCAACAGAAGCAACGAAGAAGCTGCTGAAACGTGCTGTTCACGCGCTCTGTCAGTCCGTCTGTTTCTGGGTGTCGGCTGGTAGACATGTTTAGTCGCGTTCCAAGGCGTCTCCACAATGTCTGCCAGAAGGCGCTGACAAATTTCGGGTCGCGGTCACTGATCAGCACTCGGGGCAGTCCATGTAAACGGTAGACTCCCTGTAAAAACAAAGTTGCAGTTTCTTCGGCAGTAATCGACTCTGTGCATGGCAGAAAATGGGCCATTCGAGTTAGATGGTCTACTACAATCAGCACACTGTTAAAGCCGTTGCTCTCAGGCAAGTGTGTCAGGTAGTCAAGACCAACTGTGTGCCACGGTCTGGGTGGAACAGGTAACGGGTAAAGAGTCGCGGCCATCTGAGGTCGAATCTTCGCTCGTCGGCACACGACGCAGCGTTCACAAAAATCTTTCACATCTTGGCGGATTCGTTTCCACCAGAATCTGTCGAGTGCTTTAGCAAGAGTGCTAGCAACTCCTCTGTGACCGGCTGACGAACTTTCGTGCAGCTCTGCGATCAATTTCAGTCGGAGCTCAGAGTTCTGTGGAATACAGAGGCGATTGAGACGCCAAAAGTACCCGTCTCTGGCTTCTATCCGGCTGTCTCTTGTCCACTCACCATCGTCCCCATAAAACGAATCTCGTGAGAACCCCTCGCGAATGAGATCAGCGAACTCAGGGCTCAGCTGCAACGCGTCAACAGTCAGTGAATTTAACTGTGCGTCTTCAAACAGCAGCTGGGACTTCCGTCGTAATTCTCGATCTGACGGAACCTCGCCATCCCAAAATAAGGGTACTGTGGCCTGAGGTACGAAGTCTGGTCGCCGGCTTAACGGGTCAGCTTCGTTCAGAGCTCCCTTGCGATATGCAAGTGTCATCGAGCCCACAAACGGTTGCAAATCCCGCAGGTATCTTGCTTGCCGCTTGTTCAGCCTGTTGTTCGGTTGCCTGAGCAGGTGCCGCAGTGTGTCGTGGTCTGTTACGACAAGGAACTTAGAACAGCCTTCAAGATAGCACCTCCAATGCTTGACAGCTTCGCATACGGCCAAAGCTTCTAAGTCGTACGCAGAGTAAGTGTTACCACGCTCAGCTGGATTCAGCTTACGCGCCCAGTAAGAGACTGGTTGAAGACCGCCTCCTTGGTCTTGCAACAGGACTGCTGCAATCCCCACTGTGGAAGCATCTGTAGCTACGGTGAACGTCGCGTCCGAGCCGACCTCCGGAAGGATCAGGCATGGCGCGGAAATGAGCCGTAACTTGAGAGTCTCGAAGGCTTCCAAACAGGCAGGCGTCAGCGTAACCTTCTGTGGCTGGGACTTCCGCAGTAAGTCCGTCAATGGAGCCGTAAGGTCGCTAAAATGGTGTATGAATCTCGCATAGAAGTTGCAGAACTGTACGAAACTGCGAACCTCCTTCTGCGTCTTGGGCACTGGCCAGTCTGCAACGGCCTCGACTTTCTTTGTGGAAACCGAAATTTTTCCGGCTGACACAGTGTAGCCCAGATACTCCATTTCTTGCAATCCGAAGAAGCATTTCTTAAGGCGCAATTTCAGCCCTTCCTCCTTGAATCGCTGTAGCACTAGACGCAGGTGCTCCAGGTGCTCTTCCAGAGTTCGACTGTAGATACAGACGTCATCCAGGTAGACTGTCACGAACTTATGTAAAAAGTCGCGAAGTATGTCGTTCATCATCCTCTGAAATGTAGCTGGTGCATTACACAGGCCAAACGGCATGGCGACCCATTCCATTAAGCCATCAGGGGTCTGAAAAGCCGTCTTGTGAACGTCCTGATCACGCACTCGAACTTGCCAGAATCCAGAAGCGAGGTCGAGGTGTGTGTAAAAGTTCGCGTCCTTAAGTTCGTCCAGTGTGTCGTCCACACGCGGTAGCGGGTAAGCATCTTTACGCGTAACCTCGTTAAGACCGCGGTAGTCAATGCAAAGACGTAGCGAGCCATCAGCTTTTCGCACAAAAAGAATTGGCGAGCCGAATTCACTGTAGCTGGGGCGTATCAACCCAGCTTCCACTGCGTCTTTAAGCTGTCGATTAAGCTCAGCGCGCTCTGCGGGTGACAATCTGTTCAGACGTTGACGTCGCATCGGGCCAATTGTTTCAATGGGATGATCCCACTGTCGGCTTACAGGTGGAGAGTCGACAGGTCGCAGTAACTCCGGGAAGTCATCAAAGAGTAAAGACCGGAAGTTATCACGTTGTTCTGCTGTTAGTTCCTCTCCAGTGTGAAAGTCTGTCGTTTGTTCAGCGACTGACGTAAGTTCAATGACGTAAAAATCAGCATGACGTCCTCTGCTGCGGCGCGTCTTGCGCATGAGCTTCTGAACTTTCGTAGACGACAGGAGTAGACACTCAGGGCGTCGTTCCTCGAGTGTAGTCTCCACAGCTGTGCCGTCCATTAGTGTAAAAATTCTGGTTGTACCAAATTGTAAAGAGGCCTGTTCGTCATCAAGCCATGGTAAACCCAGGATTAAATCAGCTGTGCGTAAATCACGTAAGACATAAAAAGTCCGGTGAAACTCGTGTCGAGCCAGCTCAAAAGTGACGTCGCAGACTGTCGTAGAAGTCACTCGTTGTCCATTAGCGAGTCGAACTGGGGTTTTACTGGCAGACTTCCGAGTCTGTAAAGCAAAGCGTCGTACAAAGTCCTCTGACACAAAATCAAGTGTCGCAGCACAGTCCACTAATCCAGAAATGTGGTGTCCGCCATCAGGAGTTTTCACAGTCAGCTCAGTTCGAATTAACGGGCGAGCTTCCGTGAGGTCAGTCAGTAGGGCTGTAGCTGTCGAAGAAAATTGTCGCAGCGTAGCGATGGACTGTTCCGAGTCGTCTGTTGGTACAGGTACCGAGTCGGGTTGATCAGGTGCTGTAGGTTCTGGTGAGTCGTTAAACGCACAATCTGCGTCGACTAACCACAGCTGTACAGGCCAAGGGGCTGGAGCAACCACCTCCTGTTGCGCTGGATTCTCCAGTGACTGACGTGTAAAAAGCTGTGTCCTTGCTGGGAATTCTTGATAGAGTTTCCAGTGCTTAGTCACCTGAGTAAATTTCGCCCACTTCGGTAGTACAAATACAGCCATCGTAGATGTCGGAGATGTTCGACGACAATCCTCAAAATGCTGCGCAATCTGCTCAGCTAACTCCCAGGGTGGGTTGATGAACACCCTCTCTCCTGTTAAGTCTCTGTCTAGAATCGAGTCACTCGGCGAACAGTGAGGTAAGTCACCGTGCGAGTTAAGACCTTCATCATCAGCACATCCTTCCAACGTGAAGTTGAATCGTGCATGCAGAGGGTCAAAGACTGAGTCAACCAGTTTCCAATCAACTGAACGTCTGGTTACAGGTTTACGACTCTGTCTCTGCTTAGTCTGACGACGACGACCTGCTACTTGCGTTACAGGTGTCGCAACTGTAGTCGATGGAGATGCCGAAGGTTTATCGACGACCTCTGTCGCTAGCAGTGTCTCAGAATGAACAGTAGATGTAGCCGGCTGCTCCAGTTCATTTGTAGAACAGCCTTGCCACCATCATTGCTTCTTAGGTTGCATTGGTGCCTTGCCTTTGAACTCCGGGCATTGGAACAAACGGTGTCCCTTCTTGTGGCACTTGAAGCAAAGTCCTTCGTCCATGTGTCGCTTACGCTCCTCAGCTGTCATTGCATTTGCGATTGAATTAAAATCTTCGCGACCGGATGGTTGACCACGTCCACCATTGTTGCCACCACGACCACCATTGTTACCACCTCCACGTCCACGTCCGCGGCCTCGTCCTCGGCCACCCTTGTTACGTTTCCAGACGTTAGAGGCTTCCTCAAAAGGGTCTTCAAGGTTGCGCTTGCGAGAGGATTGGGTAGATGGTCCAGCAGCAGACCTTGCATTGCCTAATTCCGGCGAGTCTGTCACGACGTCATTCAGAAAGTTTTGTAGCTCCGCGAGCGTAATCTGGTAACCTAGTTGCGCTCGGTGTGATCTAGCCAGTCTCTGGAGGTCCACGTTTGCAAGACCAGTAATGAAGCGTACACACTGTACCTCCGCTGTCAGGTCTTGACGAGAACGGCGTAAGTAGTCGTTGTACTTCTTAGTAAAAAGCGCGTAACTCATCGTGTTGCTCTGTGTAAAACTTAGCAAAGCGTTAATTGCGTCATCCTGAATGTTCGGAAGAAACGTAGACTTGCGTATCTCCGCAACAAGCTCGTTGTACGTAGATGGAATTGGAGGATGATTTTTCCGGTTCAACCACCATCCACCAAGGAGTCCAGAAAACTGTGAAGTAACCCAGAACACTGCATCGTACGAGTCAGCTGCAATCCCAAGCATTACAAAACGCTGAGGCTGAGCTTCGAGCCAATCCTCCAGTACAGGTGGGTCTTGACCATTCTGGTACGGTGAAGTAATGGCAGCCTTACGCTGAGTCTCCGTAAGAGTCACTGATAGTCCTGCCAAGTTGTGGGTAGGCATCGGCTTTCCCACTCGTAAATCTGTAGGTCCCACTCCAGTCAGTCGGTTGATGTGTCCAACAATCAGCAGCCAGACAGAACCAGAGTCGACCGTTGTAAACCGGGGGTACATGTGGAGCTGTCTCGGGATAGACGTGTCTTCATGCATGACTGGAACATGTTGTGTCATTGCTCGATAGAAAGATTCCCACTGAGTCACGTAACCAAAGTGAAGTAAATCACTCTTGTGCTTCTCAGCACGAAGTAACCCAGTCTGTGCAGGCGTAAGTGTCAGACCGTCAGTGTTGATGATTTCCGGGACGACGTAAGTGCCATCCGGATTAACTGTCGACTGTTCCAAAACAACCTGCTCGACCTGAGCAGGTGTACGTAAGTTGCTCGTAGCAAACAGGACAGGAATAGACGCAGAGTACACGGAAACAAGCTGTCGTCCTTGAGGTAGCGTAACGTTCACAGGTTCACCACTCAACAGCGTCAAATCATCCGGTGTCAAAACAAGACCGGTCTCCTCGTGTAATTCGCGAATAGCAGCGTCGACAGGCTCTTCGTTGGGTAAGACAGAGCCAGCAGGGAACCAAGTTCTACCAGTACGAGGCTCACGCTGAAACACCAACTTCAAATCCGACCGTTTAGTTCCTCCAACGTGAATTACCAACACCACGTAATGACCAGGTCCAAGAGAAGCCATCTCAACTCAATCAAACAACGTCGAGCAGTTCAATAAGCGAACGAAAGCGTGCGTCGACCAAAGAGCTCCGAAACCAGTGTGGCGGTTAGCCTCTGAAAGCTAAACGCTAGCACAAATCTGTTCTAGTCTGTCTAGCTCTGTGTCGTAAGATTGCAATTGATGTTGTCGAGAGGTAATTGATGAAAGATGTTTCACTGCTGTACTTGGGCAGTAGATGTTGTAAATGAACAAAGGAATTGTTAAAAGGTTCTGTCACCTCCCTCTACTGCACTGGGCTTAAATAGGTTTCAGCCCAGACTGGTTACGCCTGCAAGCTATGCTTACGTGTCAGGCGTTAGTGCTGTTCAACCGTCGTCATCTGCCTCGAGACGCGGCCTGCCTAGCATTGGGTTTCACGACGCGGCTCCTTCTGCATTGGAGAGCTCGTTCTGGCGCGTCATCTGGCTAGTTAGATTAATTATGCATATCTGTACGTACCGGGAGGTACTGGTCGTACTGTAGCATCAGCACCATTACAATATTGCAGTAGCGACGTACCCACGAGTATACGTCCGTCCTGTTCGCAGCTTCGCCGGGCAACATCAAGGTTGAATAGCAAGAAACATTGTCAATCGCCGAATAATATTATCGAGGTGGAGAGACTTGGACACATTACAACATGATGGACAAGCACTGCGGCGGAAGTAGTGGCAGTCAAAACGCATAGCGATCGCGAAAGGACGTCCGAAAATTTGAAGTGTTTACGGAGTTTGCAGTCGCTATCCATATTAAATACATGCCACGAGCCGAGGAAAAGACGGTGACTGCGTGATTGGAGTGGGCGTAGCCTATGATCATCCAGTACTTTGAATCAATGTATATTGAACTATTGATCCATGCCTCGACGCTTTTATAGTATCAAAGATTTCATGTTGCCTCGTTGGCAGCATGAGCAGACGAAAATACCGCCAGATGTGCGGGAATCCGAATCATCAAATAGTGATTAGCTGTCGAACGGTACGATCAACTTGCTGGATGACGATTGATGAGCCGATGAACAGACGCCTATTCGTGACAAGTGTCGTTTCCCAGCCGCACACAGTTGTCAATCATAGAAAATGTACGTAAAATATTAGAGAAATGGCGCGAAGTGTAGCAAAGACACGCGCCTTTTCAGCAATCAGATATCTAATTCAATGAATAAGAATGCATATTTCTGAAAAATCAAATGAACTACACAACACATGTAGTTGTAATTCAACAATAAATGAACGAAAATTATTGGAAAACACTAAATTTAAGTGTGACGTGTTTTTTTTTAATCTTATAGAATTATTGCATGACGCATTCTAATAAAACAATGATAAAACTTCTCAATGACATCATTGACGCAATGAAATATAACAATCATTGACATAAGTCTTGATTGTTTATAGTGGTTTAATTACATGCATACGTTTAATTTCAAAATAATTCGGAACAGGCTCATGAAAAAAGATAGTACACAACGTGCAGTTGAAACTCAAGAAGGTTCAAGTACAAACAAGTAATGGTAAAAATGATTATAAACAAGAAGTACTACAGGAACAAGTAGTGGTACCCGTAAGAGTCAGTATTATTGACATTTAGAACGACAATATCCCATGTTGTGTATACGCGCTAAAGTACTGAATTTGACTTTGAAAAAATATATATATCGGGAATTATCGATATAAATGGCACTCGTCGACTATAACTATCATGCGGCCATCAATGGTAAGGCCTCACCCATCACCACACCATCGATAGCACAAGGACTGCCATCATCATTCCATCGACTGCGGGCGAGTGAATTATTGTCATCCCCGATATAAAAAAACATAAACATTGCCATCCCCGATATTCATAAAGAGTCATCGAGTTGCCATCAATGGCACATGTGTCCGTATCGATGGCACCATCAGATGGCAATATTTGCTTGATGACAATAACATCGAAAAATCATCGATGGCTGATCCCTAGCCTTACTTTTTACCCGAGTACTAGTTTCACAATGAACCAGAGACCATACCCTCCTCCCACCGTTCGCGCGTCCGTCAAGCACCCGTATTTGGAGTGCGAACCTCCGCACTTACCCGGGCTCCCAATCTCTAATATTATATATGTGTTTGTCAATAGTGGATAGCGGTAATAAACACCCTCAACCCACCGTGGATCCGGCCGTACCCGTTTCGCCTCCACACGTTCATGAGATACGATCATCCTCCCCACCATTTTCCGCCCTTTACGTATGCTTTCGCATAGAGATGGGTCAGTATCTAAAACGCATATGTTCCCGAAAAGAAATATCGAACGAGCCGATCTCAAGATTTTGAAGCCGCAAATGTACAAACGTTGTTTTAAAAGCAAGCGCCTACACGAGGTCCAGTAAGCTCTTTGCGTTCAACTTTACGACACCATCAGTGGGACCCCCTCCGGCCCCACTGCACTTACCGCCTTCAATACGGGCTTTATTCCATCCACCCCCCCCCCCCCCATACTACCCGACCCCGGCCCTACACCATGGCCGCACCCCTCATCTCCTTCAAACATGACCCCATCAACCCAAACCTTGACATGCTCCCACCGGCAAATTCACCATCCACTCCCACTCCACCCTACCCGACACAACCATCCGTTGCACCCCCGACGGCCGCGCGGTCATCACCCTCTCCGACCCCCGCACCCGACACTTACACCAACTCTTCCGCCCGGATCTCACACACCGCACATTCGAAGGAGAGGTCTACCACCTCATCACCAGACTCGGCACCCTCTCAGAAATCTACTCACCCATACTAGCCACAACCACACGCAATAGATGGGCTACCTCTCCGCCCTTCGCACCACCTTTCATATGCAAGCATAATTCTACTTAGACCCTCTCAACAAATCTATGCACTCCAACACCACCACCCGCTGTGCAACTTGGCTATACCCACCTCCTTACAGACAGTGCGTGCTTGCTCCGTCTTATCCAAGGCTACATGAACTGCCCATACGCCTACCGACACAACATCCACCGCGACACACTTGAATCTATCACTCACACCCTCAAAACTCGCGACAACTCAGGCATTCGCACCCATCTAGGCAAAATCAAAGCACACAGCCACTCAATTGGCAATGACCTCGCAGACACCCTCGCTAACCAAGTTGCGGACGGACACCCACACGACACAACCTACACAACGGGTCTAGACGTATCGATAGGCCATTAGACATGGCCATACACACTCATACCCCAAACCCTAGACGAACCTATACCATACAGATACACTGACCTCAAAGTTGACGCACACACATATAGCACTAATCACACACATGCACCCCTTTCACAGTCCACCAAACACGGTGCCCTCCTCGCCCGCGCCGCTGCGGACGGGGCGGACTTCACCTTCCACAAAAGCGCACATCACTCACCAATGTCCAATTCACACGCACGCACGATTTCATGTGGGGAGTGCACAACACCCGCCTCCGCACTCACAACCCCACCATGCGCTGCCCCATGTGTGGTCAATTCACCAGCAGCGACCACATGGCCGGAAACTGCCCCTCTATGTCCGGCCTTAGACATGACCGCCACATCAACGCGCTGCAACTCCTCCTCGCCCTAATGGAACGCCACAACGGGGGACGTTGGGAGACCATCACAGCTGATTTTAGTAACAAGCCCATCAAATCATTCCCGTCCCACACACTCATCCACACACCCCTTGACTGTCACCCCCCTCACCCCACCCACATGCCCACCCGTCTAGTTCATGTTGATGAAGGCCTCTCGCCCGACTCCCTCACCTCATGCCATGCCATCCTCCCTGACGAGATACTCCCCTCGGTGTTGCGACACCGGGACACAAACCCGACTTTATCCGGCTCCTCGAGCCTCGATACGTCGGCCATACGAACGGACGACGACGGTACTCTTCGACAAAAAGATTCTGATAGGGGAATGGAAATATTGCACCGATCACAACCTCTCCCACACCGCACGCATGATTCGCGACAAGTACACCCCCCTCGCTAATGCCATTCGCCAAGACTGGCCGGGTATTGAAGTCGGCATTCTTCCCATAGTCATGGGCCGCATGGGCACACCTCACACATCCACCATTGCCAGCTTCACCTCCCTACTCACCCTCCGCACCGACCAACCTGACAAACTCATCTAGATCTAAAACCCGAGCTCAAAAACCCGACTCGACACATCACGCATCCTCGCCTAACTCCACTTGCACATTGCCCAATGGCTGCATCATCTCTTTCTCATTTACCGCATCAAGTCTCGCACGACCACACGACGCACCTCCCCTTCTCGCACCCACACATGCCCATGCATGACAACCACAACCACCACGCACGACACACCCAGGGGGGGGAGTCAAACCCCCCCAAGATCCTTTGGAGACGGTGGATTTAGGCGGATAACGGTCTAGCCCTGACTTATAAGTTTCCTACATGGCAAAGTTGGGAGTGCCCAGAGACAACCACCGATTTCACCCGGTGCATGATGTACACAATTTCAATTTCAATTTGTTCTAAGAGCCCTCCGTACGCTAGTGGGCGCCCCCCGGCGGCGCAGCGTCGGTGGTCCCGGAGGAGGTGCGCTCGCATGCCCGTCGGCACTCACGCACCCCCACTTCCTTCGTGGTGGGTGTTGCTAACCCTACATGTGTGCTAGGCATGGCGCGTTTGGGGGCTAGGCGGGGTGAATCCAGCAAAATTGAGACGCGTAATCCGCAGTTGTCGGGAAGCCTCGGTACGAAGGGCTTTCATAAATATTATTTGTACTCTATCGGCGCCAAGATCGCCCGCTCGGTCCATCCGATATGTTTCTTCGCGACTGAACACTCCTCAGATACAGTCCTATTCGGGGGGATGGGGCATTTATATGTGAAATCGGCGGATCGGCGGTGGGTTGAGGGTGTTGGAGCCGGCGGCGGACAGCTTGGAAGCAGCGCCGGGGATTGGCGTTGGCTACTCGTTAACCAACATGTTGATGTTGAGCTGGCCTAGGGGGGGGCAACACAACGCCATAAAAATGAGGAATGTCGTGACGGGAGGAGCGACGAGGTTTGGCGGCGGCGATCCTCATGTGACATCAGCCCCCGCCGTAAAACCTTGTGCGGAGAGTTTCGAATTGATTCCTTACTCCCGCGGCTTTTTGGATCCGGCAATTGCGACCATACCCTACTCTACCGCTACCCAATATCGTTAGGCACGCCTAATATTCGAGAATTCGATCCCGTGTAAGCGCATAGCTCGCACTCGAAACATGGGTGCTCGACGGACGCGCGAACGGAAGAACTAAGGAGGGTACAATCGCTTCACGGTTTCCAAATTGGTATCCGGATATTAGTGTGGAAAAATCCGGAAAAATGGCGAGGAAATAGTTTAAGGGCGGCAGCAAGAGCGCTAGCTTTTTATATCAAGCTATCTCCCCCCATCCACTCGAGGTGACGGGGGACCTCGACAAGGAGGAAAGTTTCGACGGAAGGAGCAGCAATGACCTTGGGGCGGGGCTTACGAGATGCGACGGTGGGATTAACGAGCGACCATGTGAGAAGGTTTCCTTCGCCAGCCTTTCCCCTCCTATCTCCGGCAAGACCTAAGTCACGCACGAGCTGCATTAGGATGGCCCGCCGCCTCTCTCTAACGCCGATCGGCCTAGGCCGGTCAGCACCCCGGCTCGGTGGGGGTGGGACGTGCATCATGAAGGTCGAGCAGCAGTTTCATTTTGCAGTCCTTGACAAGTGCATGTCTTTGTAAATATTTTCATTGTGATTACAAATTTATTTCTGTTGTTACTACTTAGGCGGGGGGGCTTTGGCAGTTATTGCGGTTGCGTATAGTTTTTTACCTCCGAGGAATGTTGGCACACACACACACACACACACACATGGGAGAGAGGTGTGTCGATAGGTATACATGATTGAAGAGTACCCGGGTCCATCGTTCTCCTTAGTATTCGTCTAAATGGTAAAGTATTTGATGGCCGTTAGGCAGCACTCGGTCTAATTTGCTGACATTGTTGTAACACATTTATTTTTTGATTTGAATTTGTTAGGGATCGATATAATCATCCGGGCTATATCAAGACATTTCGTAGTGTTTTCGCAGACCCCAAATGCGAGTTCAACCCAAAATCACATCAAAGTGTACTTGTCAAGCATCGACGATGCCATCGATCCCTAGCCGTACATTGACGGAATCCGTACATGGCTTTCCCGATAGCTGTTGATCGCTCGGATCGCAGATGTCAAATCACCCCGCCTAGCCCCCTAGAGTGCGAGACTTTGGATGACAATGTGGTTACCAACGCCCACCACGAGGATGGGGTGGGGGGGAGGGGGAGGCAGTGTTTACGAGCATGTGATTACTTCCCCTCATGGGCCGCCGCCGCCGCGCCGCCGCCGGTGGGAGCCTTAAACGTCTACTTCGTATTCAACTACGGTTGTGATAGATAGCAAAGGGGATTTCCTTGCTACATGCATGTTGCCGGGGAGAGGCCCGAGTTCAATGAAAACGGCGCGATTGCAGTGGGTAGTAATAGCCCTACATTTTTTATGCGCGGTCTAAGGAGTTTTCACTTCGTTATCCCGACAATGATATATAAATGCTCGAGTCGCAGCGACAAACGATGGCGTAGTCATCGCCGAAGGTCTTGCAACGTCAATAGTCAATAGCTAAAAGGAGGTTTATTGGTGGCCCGGGAGCGGAGGCAAAGGTGCGGTTGCGGAGAATAGGGAGAGATGACTGCCGGTTAGCCGGCAGCAAGAACCTTAATATGTTTTGTAATTTTGCTTTGCGCTGCCGACTTGATACTATCCACTACTAAGTTAGTGACTCGAATCAAGAAAAATACACATAAGAACAAGGCATTTATGGCCCCGCTGCCCCGCAACACCCACAACCTGTAAGTTGTTATCGTTGTTTTTAGGTGGGAGTTGCATGGGATGGGCGAGGGGGCGGAGAGAATGGCGCAGTGGGCAAGTGACGTCTTGCGACGAGAGCTATTACGCTAGTCACGCGAAGATTACCAAGCGCAAGACCTATTTGCTTTGAACAACTCACAACAACAAAAGACACGAAAACTCCACTAAAAATCATGAAAGGAAAGTTGGCTGCAAGTACCCGTCCGTGTCGGTTGCGGAAAGGTTGGGGTGCGCAAGAGAATATGTCGTGATAACGCATGCAACGATAGCCATGCTCGTATCATGCATTTTATTATTCCGCATGAAAGTTCGGAGTATCTGCCCGAAAATGAAAATGAATTACAATAATAGCAGCTAATTGGGCCGGCTTTTAAGGCTAGGGATCAAGTGAATTTTGTCGATGTTAATGGTAATGATATTTTGTAACGTCGATGTTGATGGTATTGATATCTTTGTTTGTCGATGTTGATGGCGTTGATAGTTTGAGATGCTGACATCGATGGCAATTTAAGCCGATATTATCGCCGATGTATCGATATTTTGGACGATATATCGATACATCGAGCTTAAATAATCAATATTTTACAATTGTTTGGATAATTGATGACATTGATGCCAGCACTACTGTCATCGTGTCGATGTCGATGTCGCAACCTATCACATCGATGGCACTATCACTAGGTGATGATGATACTATCGACGATGCATCGATGGCTGATCCCTAGCCTTACCGGCTTTTGTGTAACGGCCATCATTTGCTCAGCCATTTAGGACACTAAAGCAAAGATTGGCCTGTGAAGAATTCGACCAAGTACACCTATCGACACACCCATCTGCAATGTGTGTCGACGTTCCTTGGAGGTTTAAAAATGTAATCAACCGCAGTAATTGCCACAGTCCCCCCCCCTAGGCAATAACACCGAGAATATTTTTGTAATCAAAAATATTATCTACAGAAAAAATAGAGCCACTTGTCAAGAAATGCGTAATGAAACTGCTGCTCGACCTTCACGATGCATGACCCGCTCCCACCAAACCGGAGTGCCGACCGGCCTAGGCCGATCGGCGTTCGAGAAGGGCGACGGGCCAGCCTAGTCTAGCTCCAACGTGACTTGAGTTTGGCCGGAGAAAGGATGGGGAAGGCTAGCGAAAAAAAACTCCTCATGCGGTCGCTCGTCGATCTCGCCGTCGCATTCCGTAAGCCCCGCCCCAAGGTCGTGCCCGCTCCTCCCGTCGCGACTTTAGTCGAGGTTCCCCGTCACCTCGAGGGCAGGCGGGGGGAGCCAAGACTACCACACAGAAAAAGGTAGCGCTCTTGCCGCCGCGCTGAAAAGTTTTCCCGGCCATTTACCCGCCGGTTTTTTCAAGTTGGGTACCCGGGTACTTGTCTGAAAAGCCATCCAACGGCCGTACCCTTCACCCACCGATTGCGCGTCCGTCGAGCACCCTTTTTTCGAGTGCGAGCCTCCGCGCCGACCCGGGCTCGCACTCTCTAATACTAGGTGTGCATGTAGATAGTGGGAAGCGGTGGGGTAGGGCATTGTGGCGAGTAATGTCCTGTGACAGTACGTTACAGGACTAGTACAAGTACTCGCTACGATATTTATACCGTACCTTCCACGGATGTAGTGTACTAGCAGTTGCACTTGCCATTGTGAAGCTCGAGGACACTGTCCGCAGTACTGTACGTATATGTACCTCCCGGTATGTACAGTACGCACAGTGAGTTCTCCCATGCGTCAAGACGCTAGGCACGAGGCCAATTGGTTACGCAACCTGGCCTACGAAAGACTACGGACGTCGACACGTCGATACCTGCCTGGGGAAGCGTGACGCGTGACGAGACTGAAGGCGAGCTTCGCTAGACTATAAATAGTCTAGCACAATGGAGGGCGGTGACAGGATATTCCACATTGTAACTTCTTTCCTTCAATCCCCGCATAGCGACTGCTCCACTGTAGTTTGCTTACAGAACTACCAGCACTTTTCACTCATTGAACGCTTCCCATGAGAGATTTTGACTAGCAACCAGCCACTGAGAGGCTGGTTGTGACTGCATGGTCAAAATTGCCGGATCCAACTAAGCCGCGGGGGTGCGGACATTGTTCAAACCCTCCACGCAAAATTTTCCGGCGTCGCTTTATTCTGGGGATAACCCCGCGGCTAGACCTCTCCGCTCCTCCAGCCGCGACAACCCTCCTAGCTGTTAGTGTCGTCATGCCCCCCCTTGGGTTAGCTCGACGTGAACATGCCGGTCGACGTGTAGCGAGCGCTCTTCCCTAGCTATGCGTCCCGGCTCTCCGCCGCCAGTTCCAACACCTTTAGCCCGCGCTAACCCGTCCGTACCCTCCTCGCCAAAATACATTTCAAAGATACAAGCCCTATCCCCCCAAATAAAAAATTACCTTACAAGAAAAGCAGTGGAGGCCACTAAGCAAAAAGAGGGAAAGCGGAAAAAACCCAAGCCCGAGGAGCATGAAAGCATGCCACATCGTCAACACTGCCCTCTTGCAAAGCGTCGAGGAGATAGGTACCCAAAGTACCATGAAGAGCATCAGAAAGACGTAGCATGAATTCACGTCGCACATCCCCCCGAAAACGACGAAAAGAAACAAAAGTAGTTCGACGAACGAAATGTTGCAAACGGGCATAACTATCCCCCCAAATCGAACGGTATTTGAGCATTCACCAGCGGAAAAACATATCGGACAGGCCAAGCGAGAAATCTTATTAGTGGTGTACGGATATTATAATTTTCCAAAACCCTCCGTACATGGCTTCCCGACAGTTCATGATCCCGCGGATCGCAGGTGCATGTACCTTGTTTAGCCCCCTACCATGCCAAGCTTGGCACGGTATGAGGTTTACCAACGCTCGCCGCGTATCCACCCGAGTCGCATGGTCCAAAAACAAAATACTATTATATAACGATGCCATAGAGAGAAAAAAACGAGGGGTGTAAGGGATTAGTGCTCACGTGGGTGACCAAAGGTAAGGGGGACATTGTTGTAAGTAATACCGTATACGTATTAGTTGCAGATAGCTACTGTAAGCTACTCTAGATATGATTAGTACATGTCTAGATCGGACATACCGATAAACTGTTTGACTCGGTACATAGTTGTCGCTAGGCTACAGCTCTCTCACTTCTGTTGTCCCGACACCACGCCTGTAGGCTGGTTGTCGCCGTAACTGTTCCGTTTGCGGGACTGTGATTGTAACTACGTTTGCGTAAGTTATCTTCCACACTAACCGTGTTTGCATGGTTCAATAGGTTATGGGCCCTCGCCTCACATCACTCACGCGCGACGACCTGGTTCGGCGAGCTGCGATCGACATCTCTCCCGCAGAAGGCAAGTTTCTCTAGACACCTAGTACTTTCAACTTGTAGTCGGCGGTATCGCCAGTAGAAACTGCGATTTAAAACCCGCCACCAGCCCTCTTAAGTCAGCCACTCGACGGCGATAGCCAGCCACCCACACCGACGCACTCGTCGTGTGTGGACAGGGTGCACACATGTCCAAGCTGGAGAACGGGGGGGAGGGGGCACCATCGGGTGAATACGCATCCACAGGTTGCACGCCAGCCGTAGCTTACCTTTTTCATTTTTATATTATCCTAGCGACTCAGCCACCAGCGCAGCGCTCCACCTGTCCTGGCCTTGGCCTCGACTTGTGCCCCACACAGGGTGGAGGATACAGAGAAGGTGCTCTGAGACACCCCGGGGCTACAGGCCGAGGGGTCGGCGGGCATCATGCCGTCTCTTTGAAACCGCTGTTAGGCACGAGTCCGGCTAGCGGTTTTTACCGCTGCCTGTTTTTTATTCAGCTCTTTCTTTTTCGCCCTCTGTCGAAATGGCGCCGAAAACTCCGCTGACCCAAGCTCTCAACAGAGCAACCTCGATCCCCCCCCCCGGATACTCTAGCGCTGCTCGTTGCGCAAGTGGCGCGCATAACAGCTCGTCTCGACTCGCAGTCGGCCGAGGCTGCTGCTGTTGCTGCTGCGGGTGCTAATCCGCACCCCCCTGTCGCTCAGCGCCGCCACGATGCTCAGCTCGAACCCGTCCGGGACAGCCACGACGTGCACACCCTCCCCCTGCTGGAACATCCCCAGACTGGATACGTCCCCCCGGACGCAGAAACAGTCTTCGCTGCTGCTACTCATGCAGCTCATGTTGGCGACCCCACAGTCGCACAGCGCCGTCACGATGCGCCCCGCGAGCCCTCGCGTGCCGATGCGCACCACGACCCCTCGCGTCACGCCCTCCAAGTTGATCATCTTCCACACTAACTGTGTTTGCATGGTTCAATAGACATGCGTGTAGAGGGTGCGTTGCGAAGGCAACGAGAGCCTTACGGTCTAACCATTGTATAAGGAAAAATGAAAATGATAATGAAAATGATTTACAACATGTACCGCTATTGCTCTGTGCAATTGCTGTCTAAGAGCCTTCTTGCATATACCATAATATAGGACTTAGAGTAAAAATTTCGGCCGGCATCCCTAATCCTCTTCTAAAGAGCTATAGCCATCCAAATCGCGCTCCCAACGTTGTAGTACGCCGGAGCGCGTCTGCCCGAGTCGCCGCGCACAAAGTTAGAAATCAAATCAATATATGCTCCCAACGCTTGTGCTAAGCATTCATCATGCATTTTTGGGTGCAAGGAGTGGATCCGCATCCTTCCGAGCAAACACACCCTATCTTAAACCCCGAAACCATCACGAAATTTGCACGAATAGTACACGCATGTCTCGGATCTACTCAGATTCGTAGGTTCGAACCCTACGTTTATTAGCCGGACCCACTCCATAGGCGTGAGTGGTTTGGGAGGGGCGGGAGTGATGAGATAAGGGCTTATTGTTGGCAGCGGCGGACAATAAGGCTATGGATCAAGTGAATTTTGTCGATGTTGATGGTAGTGATATCTTGAAACGTCGATGTTGGTGGCAGTGATATCTTGAAACGTCGATGGTGATGGTGTTAATATTTTGGGATGCGGACATCGATGGCATATCAAACCGATATCATCGCCTATATCGATATTTGGGCCGATATATCACCACGTCGGGCTTTGATATTTGATATTTAAAAAATGTTTTGATAATTAATGGCATTAATATTAGCACTATTGTCATCATGTCGATGTCGATGTCGCAACCTAGCACATCGATGGCACCATCAACGGGTGATAATGATACTATCGACGATGTATTGATGGTTGATCCCATAGCCTTATTAGCGGACAAGGGATGATCCACACGAAAGTGACATAATCACGATGTCATATTAAATACATGACACGGTTCAAAACTCAGATCCGACAGCCGCTCACACTACACTCAGCTTATGCTCACCCTATTGGCGCATCGTGTAATGTCAAAGCACATATATAGGCCTCATACTGATAGAAACTGCAAGTTCAACGCGAGATTGGCGAGAGTCATTGGTTCGAAAGGGTACACATGGCGGTAGAATCGCAGCCATTTTGACGTTTTAGACACAAGGCCTTCAAAGTCAAGCCTCATTTTGAAAATGTGACCTATTACGACATGAAGGACAGCGCACTAGAAAACATTCCATGTGGGATATCGACTCTTAACAAACTAGTGTGGACGCGCTGAAAATGCTGTCTACCCGTGATATACGTACCAACAAAAGTACGTATATATACAATCCATTCTCGCAAGGCTACCGTATGGGCACAATATACCTGATTATCCGTTTTCAGCTAGCCACTTAATATTGATTTTTTGTTTTTCTATTCTACGTTAATGACTAATAGGCTGTTCCGATTGAATGCATTGTTTTAGCCCCCCCCCCCCCCCCCCCCCCCCCCACCCTCAACTTCACATTTGCATGGACAGTATAATACGTTAACGTTACCATTGGCTACATTAAAAAGGCTATTTCCCCAACTGTTTTTTCTAAAGCAATGCATGGCTGTGTGTACGAGGATGTAATATGCCATATGCAAGCATAAAATAAAGATGGGAAGGGGCACTTTTTGAAACCATGGGCGTATTCTATGAAGCATGGATTTTCTAGTACTTTGATAGGACTTGCCTGCAGACTATAAAAAAAGGCCACGTCTCAACGTTTTCTACTGAAGCAATGCATGGTTGTGTGCACAAAGATGTCATATACCACATGCAAGCATTAAATGAAGAGGAGGTGGGGCCACATGTTGGAACCATGACTATAATACGTGCACCATCACATAACCCGAACCACATGGTGGCCCTAGCTACCCACCCGCCCACCCCTCCATGTAGATATCAAAAGTGCTACGATGTTGCTGAGCTGCCAACGGTCCCTGCCGCATATCATTGGCTAAGTTTTGCCCTATTGCGCAAGGCTGCCTCCCTATCGCGAGTCTTCAACTTCTCCTCATAGTTGGTCTTGGATGTAGGGTTTATCATTACCTTAACATATACCCTAAACCCTAAATACAGGCAAGTTATGTATTGCATAAGTATACGCACGTAAACAAAGTTGAAAAAAAAACAGAATATCCCCCCCCCCCCCCCCCCTCCCCGCGCGTTCTCGCCAGAATAATTTTGGTACCAATTTTCAAAAACAACATATTTTATCCGATCGGCCTTATATAAGTCCGAGGCATGCAAGTGGTTCATTGTTCAACATTCACGAGTAAAAAACATCGATAGATAACAAGAAGCATTGGACAAGGGAAAAGGGGAGGCGCAAGATAGCATCAATAGTAACAAGAGGGTAATGGCATCCAAGGCACGGCAAAGGGAAGCACTTCACTGTGTACAAATATAGCAAATGAAACATTAAAAACGCAAGAAACTCCCACGCAACGCTGAAAAACACAACACTTGGAGGCGACAAGCGGCACCTCTCATGCCGCGCGAGGAAGCACGGAGACGCATGCGGGCCATGGCGTGGGTAAAGAACGCCTGGCAGGAGAAGGCATCCCAACCGAGGAAGAAGCGGCCTCCACATCGTCCGTGGCGGCGGACAACCCGGGCAAGACGTTGTCCGCGTGAGCGACATAGACGGCGAGAAAAAAATATTTCGGCGCCCAAGAGGCCAACAATGAATTTGCCCACGTGTATATCTTTAGAGGCGGCTGCCTACATGGCGAGCCCTGTCAAAAAGCCGTGGCGTGGCCGCCGAGAGTACCAAATTCCGTGACCGCAGATGGAATGAAGCGGATGTCGGGGCGATTCCTCACCCCCTCTTAGTACTTCTCGAACATTGTCTCCTCACCACGGCATAGAGCGACATCGGGAAACATTGTTCATAGAGCGGCATAAAGCGACATTGCTCATAATTCATTGGGCAACAATACCCTACTTGAATTTCAAAATGATTACAAAGAAAGTATTGGAATCCACCATGGTTGCGCTGCTTTCTAAATTGCAGGGGGGTTGCGGCGACTACATGTTGCAATTTGAAAACTTGCATTCGCCATATTTCACCTCTCCCTCAGCTAGCAAGACAAAGAACTTGTAATGTTGTACCCAAGCCCGCATCTTTTTCTTCCCACACGACATGCATAAATACACAATGTATAGATGTACACCAAACATGCATGTAACTATGAAAGCACAATAGAAGGACACAAATTTCAATAAGGCTTCGGCCTCCATATGGGGCTGCATTACGCATGAAGTAGATACAGTCTCACATTGCAACCCCACCGCTAGCAGCCCCCTTGCTGCATGTCATATGGTGCACTTCAATTGCCGTTGCATGCAGTGCCCCATTGCAACATGCGAAAATGCAGTGCCACCCTACAGTCCCCTAATCTCGACTGCAGCCCAACCCTGGAATCCACCACTAAAGAAGTGAGACAAAGAAAACTCTATTTCCATTTCGAAATGACGTCTAACATTACAATAGGACATTTGCATCGAGCTTCTCGGTCAGCTTCTCAGGTGAACTTTGCCACCATCCGCGAAACATGAGAATTTTCTCGGTCATCATAGATTTTTTTCTTTAAAAATCGCGGGAGACCCGCCGATGACTATGATGGGTCGAGCAAATGGACGAATGAGCTACGGTAATATACAGAATTCCCTCGTTGTACAAAGTACTAGCAAACGTACTAGAAAAGGTACAGCACTAAATAATAAATCCCTCGCGGCGCACTGACTCACGAGACCACTGTGGCTCTCATCTGTCCTGCGCCTCTCTTGCTATCATACCTACCCTCCAATCCCCGTCGCCTCCCTGACGCCAGCGTCGTGGTTTCCTTTGTGGGAGCACACTTGAATTCCGCCAATCCATCCCAACGGAACAGCCGGCCATGGCGTCCTCCTGGGAAGATCTGGAGCTCAACGACCACCAGCTAGCGAGCCTTTCTCTCGCAGCTCAGCCGCCACCGCCGCCACCGCCTCGCGACTCACCCCCAGCTCAGCAGCCTTCCGATGACCAGGCCACGCCTGAAGCACAGAGAAGCGGGTGCGTAGCATAGCCCCCCCCCCCCTCCCTCCCCCCCCTTGGCGATACGACTACTAAACGCCCCCCGTCCATAATGGAGCGGGGACAACTCGGCCCACCCTCACTACCTCCCTGTCGTTTAATTTTTTTGAAACTCAGATCGCACTCAATCAAGCGACTCGTTTCATCCTTGACGGGCCGGATACACTGCGCTGACTCACCTCTTTGCTCTTGCGGAATACCAGGGAGTCCGATATACCGGATGTGGATCAAGCCCTGACGGATGCGCTGACTGATCCTCGCGGCCGCATCAACGGTGATCCCCTCACTGATCACCTCGGGGAAGAATGACGAGTGCTACAGCTGTCAGTCACCACAGTGTAGCACCGTCGCTCATGTCCATCACTTTATCATTTACGTCTCCACATAACCAGCGCGCTCCGCTGTATCATCTGTATCTTAAGTTTTGACACACACACACGCACCCTGGATTTTTTCGAGGCAGTTCTAAGGTTGGACGCGGAAGTGGAGCGCTTTTGTCTTGACGACTCTCGTCAGCAGCACGTCTTTTCTGCAGACCTCACCCCTTACCAGGTGAGCACGCATGCTGCACATCTCCACCCATATCCCTGCTTCCTATAACCACCGTTTACAGGGCGTCTTAAGTGCTCCTTTCTTTTGTTTACGACTGCCTTGCTCCGCGTTGCGCTCCCTCCTCTGTGGCGGTTGCAGCGAATGCTGGCGCACCGTGTGGCTCAGCATTATGGCATGCAAACCAGTGTGGAGGTGGTGGACGCTGAGCAGCCGCAGGGGCAGGTCATCGCGCGCAAAGCGGCGTCCACTATATTACCAACGGTTGGCCCTTTCATAACCCTTTCCTCCTTGCACGCTTGCCACATCACTCCCCTATCTTATCTTCACATTCATCCTCACCTCCTCTTTCTCTTCCTATCGCACTAATCGTGCATCTTTACCATCCTTTCACTCACTGATAACTCACTCACCATCCTTTCACTCATTCCAACAGTCCCTTTTAGTGATGACAGATCCTACCGCTCCTGCTGATACTTTCCCTGCAACCCTGCACAGCTTCTAGCTGTCACAGATGCATCTTTTCTGTCCCCTCTTCTTTTCATTTCCTTTCATTCCCACAATCGTTCGTCCCCTGCTGTACGTGCTTCAAATGTGCTGTTACTATATTTTCTATGCTCACTCGCAGCTAGCAGGTTGTGAATTGGCTCGTGACAATTTCATGTTCCTCTCCTCACGATATTATGTGAACTTTCGCAGGTGAAGCTCCCCATTATCGGTGCACCCGCCGCGCGAGACTGTGACAATTATGATGAAAAGAAGTCTGTGCGTCTGATGAGGCGGACGGGCTCAGAGGAGAGGCGCATATCCAAAATGGGGTCTTCTGGCCAACTGACTGACGAGGAGAGTCTCGCACGGTTTGTCAGCATCCGCTGTATTTTTCAGTCACCAGAAACGAGAAGCGCTATTTTGAGGTAGTGCACACTAATTTTTCCGGTTTGGTTGTGTTGTGTTGTGCAGCTCGGTTGCACAGCGGGAGGAAGAGTACAATAGGGCGCGGCAGCGTATTTTCAGTTCCGGTAATCTGGAAGCAACGGGCAGTGAGGTAGACACGCCAGAGAGTGGGGTAGGGAACGATCAGCAGCAACAGCAACAACAGATGAAAGGCGCTTTTGATGTGCAAAGCCCGAGCCTGGGAAGTGTAGGTAGCCCTATAGGGGATCCCCATACCAGCAGTGAAAGGGATGCAGATGCCGCTCTACGAGGCGGTGGGCGGGTGCAGCAGAATAGTCGAGGGGCTGTGCCAGGGCGCAACATCGGGGGCAGAGGCGCAACAGGCGATGACAGCAACACTCCCTCAGGTACTTCATAAATTCCCCCAAACGCGCGCGCACACTCACATACGCGCGCCGTCTTCTTGGAGCTTGCTGCGGCGAGTTGTTGAGGACGATTGTGGCTGAAGATTTCGAGATTGTGGTCACAGGGAGTGGACGGGGCAAGACCCGCTCGGCTGGGAAGGGCGGAAAGGCAGTATTCCGAGATAAGGATAAAGATGCTCAGGACCCTGACTTCCGGCGTGGTCGAGCAAGGTGCGCCCCCCTTCCATCGCCGATTACTTAATGGATCAGGTTTTCATTATCCGATAAAAATGACGCAGACGTTGTTCCAGATATGATTACCTGCATGTTGCTGTGCAGGTTTGAGCCGCGTTTCGATAGTGGATACGGCATGAACACGGGAGTGCGTGGGCATCCGGGGCAACAACAAGGTGGCCTCTATGTGATGCCCTCCTATGGCGCGGAGTTTCCCTCGCTCGGGAGCCCCGGCGCGGGCTCAATGCCTGGCGGGATGCCTTTGCCACGCCCTCCTCCCCCTCCACCTCCCCCATCGGCCGGCGGCGCCGCCCTTCCGCCAGGCATGCCCCCCGGCTGGCCGGGCGCCCCCATGCCGCTCCCCCTCAGCCCATACGGTCCGCCAGGCATGCCCCCACAGTTCCCTCATGGCATGCCCATGCCGCCCGCACAGTATGGCATGCCCCCACAGGGCGGCGGCATGTACCCTCCTCCCTATGGCAGAATGCCGATGCACCTGCCGCCCCACTACGGCTTTGTGCCTGGCCCTGGTGGAATGCCCGCCGACGCGCATCAGATGTATGGTAGCTACGGTCACGGTGCGCCCGTCGGAGCCCCTCCCTCCAAGGACCAGCAGCAGCGATAGCTGCGCCGTGCGGTGGGGCGAGACGCGCAGGTATATCACACACACCTGGCTCGACACGGGCTCGTACGCGCAGCAACCCCGCCCCAGTCTGGCACTCACTCGTCAGGTCTCGCCGCCTCTATGCCGTCTGCTGCTGAAGAGCCACGGCCAATCAGCCGCACCGGTTCGCGCCCTTGGTCCCTCTCCCTTAGTTGTGCATCCTTTTCTCTTTGATTGTCTGTCTGAGATATTATCTGCATGTCTAAATTTTCTCTCTGTGGCTGATTTTCTATCTTCTTGCTCGTTGACAGGCACATGGCCGGTCAACCCCAAAGCTCTCACCGAGCGTCAACGTGGGACGCTTTGCGAAAGGTGCATATTATAATTCAGTTAACCCGGAATGCTGGGACGAGGTAGTGTGTGTCAGGAAATAAATCAATCACGGCATTGGGAAAGCCCAGCTGTGCAGCAGTGTGACACGGGCGGGGATGTGGGAGGGGCTGCTGGCGAACATAATCCCACCAAGTTTGTAAAATATCCTCCCATTACAATAGACCTGCGCCCCCGCCACACGCATGGTTGCTCCGCCTCTACTTCACAGCTGTAGAGTCAGCTAAGCCGCACGTGTAATAAAGTGACCCATTCCACTACCACCACATCCACTCTATGCTTCCCATCGCCGCAGGTCATGGTGCAGATGTGCCGCTTCCTACGAGTACAGTGTTTTTGAAGCCCTGCTCGACCCCTGCCCGCCTCCCTTCATCCCCCGCACCGCCCAACACTGCCGCGTCAGGCACCATCGCAAGGTAGTCGTTGTCGTCAAACTCTTTGGTGTCCACTACGTACAGAGTGTCGCCCGCGAAAACAGCGGCCTCCGCCAGACTGACCCCCTCCGCCTCCAACAACTGCCCGCGGTAATGCAGCCGCGCGTTGCGTGGATGCACCTGCAGAGCCTCCCACAGTTTAGCCTTCACATGGTTCAGCGTGTTGTTGCTGTCCACCGTCAACGTCGCCACCCCCTGCACGGCAATACAGTGTCAGAGCTGAGGTGCTCGATGAACGTGTAAAACTATATCATAATAAATTCAATACACGAAGATTGAGTTTTCTTTTGTAAGCAGGTGTGCAAATCAGGGTGACGCAGAGTGCATCGACAAGACGGTCCTCAGTCCTGACCTGGCGACGGGAGCGCTTGGGCCTTCTACCCCCGGCCCCGCCCGACTCCGCCTTCGCCAGCAGCTCGTTGACACTCGGTGCGGAGAGGCTCGCCAATTGTGCAGCCTCGTCGTCCACCACCAGCTCCACACCCAACTCGGCGTCGCTGTACGTTAAAGCCGCGACTCGAAGCGCCGACTCCCGATCATTCACCTGCCCAACCGCCCAGCACAACCCCACCGCGTCAGGCGCCTCGAGTCCCTCCCCCACCTCCGGAATGCCGCATCGGCTTGGACAGACGACGAAGTTAATTCTCCTTCTCTGCTGGTGGATTCCACTGCTTTCTCTGAAATAAAGTTTACTTATATAAAAAGGACAGAAGCTGATCAGCTATTATTTCATTCTGCATCCTGAAATGCAGAATAGGATAATATCAATAAAAGAAATAATCCTTAAATGCGAATAATTCCGATCCTGCGCGGAAGTTCCGAAGTCGCGTGCCTAATTTGTAGACTTTTGCGGTGGTTTCAGTGGCAAATTAATAAGAAAAAATAATACACACCGTGGTGGCGCAGACCCCTGGCGTTGTGTCCAAACGGAGCTCTGTCTCGTTGTCGCCAACAGCGCGAGCGAACACGCCGGAGAAAGCGCAGCCAGTGCTGTACAGCGCAGCCAGTGCCGTCCACTCATCTTGGGAGACTACGGCAAAGAGGTGGCGGTCGAGACCGTATTCGTCCAGCGCCACTCCCCACCGCCCGCGCCGACGTTGCAGTGCCGGAGGGGGGACTGCGAGCCAGGGCGAGGCGGAATGCTCCGCGCAGTCGCATAGAAGCGGCGTAAACGCTGTGCGCAGGGGCGGTGGCCGGGGCGCAACACCGTCCGACTTCTTTGCTTTCATTGGTGCAACGTACTTTTGCCACGCACGCAGCCACTCTGCGGGCAGCAACCGGCACTCCGCTCCCGGAGCCACCTGTCAATCAACCCCATCGGTGTCAGCCGCCGACTGCGCAAATTTACGACTTATTATTCGCAGCAGAACAAAATGTCCGATGATCTGAAGCCGCAATGACGGACGATACTTGTTTTTTCACAAATGTCAAATTAAATGCAATGTGAATTCAATGACAATCATCCGAAAATCAATGAAAAAAATATACTGAAACTTTGCATAGAGAAGCGAATGAACAGTACGACATTCCTCAAATAATTCATGGCGAGGTTCATTTGCCAGCGCAGGCAGACCTGCAAACTGGAGACGCCACTCGCGAGCATCGGCACCATCTCCCTCTCAACCCGCCTCGCCTCGCGATCCTCTGCGCAGTTAGACAGAAGCACCGACACAAGAGCAAGGTCATTTACGATGCCGCCTCATCAATACTAGCTCATCAACACACCCAACCGGCCTGAGCTATCCGTATACCTGAGGCAATCAGGCAACTCGCAGCAACGAGAGAATCCTATCAACGACGGATAATTTTCGAAAATTTTTCTGAAAATATTTAGCGAAATGATCGAAATTAAATTAAAATATATCGACATAAAACAAGAAGACACGAACGATGACGGCAAACAATTGTGTTTCCTTCGACGAGACATATCGCTATCATAGCGGGAACTGCCAGGGTGAGGGGACGGCGGTGGCGTGCGTGCCTTCATCCTGTTGCCCCGAGGCGTGACTGTCTTTCAGACACGCGTTGCACTCGCGACTGTGCGCCCCCTTCTCTGCATATTCGACCAACACCGAACCGCTACTCCCCTCTTTAACTTCCCTCCCTTCCTCGCCCCCATCCTCCACAATCACAACCTCCGCGTCCGTGGAAGCGTCAGCGCTGCCGTTCGGCTGGCCCACTGTCGTGCCGTCCTCATTACCGGCCGCGACCACGGTGCCTCCGGTACTACGCCACTCCTCGCATATATATCGCCACATTGGCTCCGGGACTGCCACACCGTGATGGCGAGCGGCGCCTGTCTGTACCCAGCCAATAAACAACAAATTCGCTTAAAGCAAGCTGCCGAACTCGATATACAGACCCCCGTGTATACCACTGTGCCCAACGACGCCGCTGAAGGTGTATCAACAGTGATTATAGGAGATCGGTGCAACTCGAATTTGTAAGGGAGGGAATGGGTGTGACGGAGAAGGCCGCTCCACCTTGGGCGACAGGAGGCCATGAGGGCAGGCCAGTCGCTCGGTGGGGCTGGTAGAGCCCAAGCTACGCCCGGAGCGTCCTACCCAACCGCGCAGCCACTGTCGGGAGACGAGGAAGAAGGGCTGACGTCCGCGGCGCTTGCGTTCATAGGTACCGTCGAGAACGGAGGACGCATCCTGTGATGAATAATTAAACGAGACAAAGAGAAGGCTGCCCTGTCAGTCGTAATAAAGACCATGGCGGGATTGCGAGTCTAAGGAAAACAATGCGGCAACTAATGTCATGCCAACCAAACGAAGAACACCGCGACACGCTGGGTTCACCTCGAGCAGCGCGTTTAGCCGGTCGGCGTCTTCTTCCGCCATCGCGATTCCGCGAAGGTCAGACCTACCAACAAAATATACAGCCAAGTCAGTATATAGCGATAACCGCAGTGCAGCCCGGCAGCGTTCTATAAGCCGCACTGCGGGAATGCTGACAACTCGTTGGGTATTCTATTGACCGCACTGCGCGAGTACCCGTAGTCGTAAAGCGAGCGAGAGACAGGTACAAGATGCGATGAGGTACGTCAAGATGTGATCTTACCGGAGACAGTCCCAACATACGTCCGACAGACTGAGCTCCGGCTCGACCGTCGCCACTTCGGCGAGCGCTCTGTAAGCCGAGACAGGCAGCACTCGCAGTTTCGCGCCGGGACCGAGTCGAACCTTAGCGTGCTCGTCGCACAGCAGCTCCGTGTTTGATATCTTTAGGACATCAGCTGGCGGATGGCCCATCAAACTCCCCTCCGCGCCCCCGTCTGAACACTTTCCGTCGTCGCCGTTGAGCTCCGCGTCGAAACCAGAGGCGTCAACCCATTCACCGAGCTTCTGCACGTCACAAAACCGGAGCTCCTCCTGCTCCACGCCCCCACCCTCCGCGCTGCTCTCGGCGATGGCACTAAAGACAGAACGCACCGCGGATCGCCGGCGCTCGATTTCCGCGCTTATCTCGCCCACCATCTCCTGTGGCCCACGTCACGCAAGGAAGAACGAAATTCAGCCGAGCAGCCCAACGAAACCAAACTACAGCGATGACCAAAAAATTCCCGCTGTTTCGATACTTCGTTCGTTCGTTGCCTTGTATGCGAGGCTTACATTAAACGCCGTCTCCTTTTGCTCTTGGGCCTTCAGTGCGTTGTTGACGTATTCTGCGAGCTCCTCGTCGAGCTGCGGTGCGGCCGCTCCGTTCGAGGTCGTCCTGCCACCGCCGTCGCTACGCGACGCTACAGCTGACGCTCGACGGTATACCAACATGTAGGCGTCTTTCGAGGACACCTCCGCCGGCTCCTCCCGCCCGGCGCCCTGGTCGCCGTTTGACGCCGCGCGCTTTTGGGGCGTCAGGCCTTTGCTGCCCTCGCCCGCCTTCGAGGTGGAGGTGGTCGGGGGGGCGCCGCCGTGGGGGAGGTCGCCCAGCCGCTTCACCTCTTCATCGTTAAACTCCCACCAAACGCCGTCCGACTCATTCAACACGCGTGCCACTGCCCCATCCCAACACACGCACAGTTGCATACTCAGTCACTCAGTCTCACTCATACACACAAACCCATACCCAAGTACACACAACTCTAACAGCCCGTAGCTATATGTGAACCCAGTCACAGACACTCACATTGGCACAATGGCACCCACGCAGACAATCACACATAGACACACACACACACACACAAACACACATGCATGCACAATCCATATACTCACATTCACACGCAAAATCACAGCTACACGAAAATGAACAATTGCACGATTGCACACAGACATGGCGAAATAGACACAGAATCGTAAATCAATCGACACATACCACAGAAACACACAACAATCACGAACAACTCTAACCGGTGATGCAGACCTCACACGCAGCGGACCATATAGCTTAAATGCCATGCGGGAGATAGAAAGGGGAGCGAGACGGGGAGGGAGACGGTGGGAGGGGGAGAGGGAGGGCACCGTAGTGGCCAGCGGAGGCGGTTGAGCCGCGGTGGATGAGGACTGTGCTGAGCTCGT
>JAPMLY010000493.1:40000-82500 GCA_026401115.1 Tetraselmis chui
CTTCGGTTCTTCAAGCCGCGACGGTCGTTTTGTGTGTCGTGTGTAGTACGTACAGGTACCTGCATTACATTTCACTATTTTTTTTTCACTATTTATTCAATGGCAATGCTGATTAGATCTATTTTTTAAGAGAGCCCCCCTTCCCGACACAACCCCCCCCCCCCCCCCCCCCCCCCCCCCCCCCCCCGGGAATTTTCCCGCCCCCGAGCAAACATTTCGTTTGACATTGAGATGTTGAAATACGTCATAATACGACTCCTATTGTGAGCCCTAGACCCACATGAGTACATGTTATGTGACGTCTTACATCTCCCTGTGTGGTAAAAATAACGAATACAATCAAATGTAATGGGATATATAGGCAATTTTTCCAAGATGGCATTATATTGGGTCATGATGTTATCCATACGCATCACTTTTACTTTTGGCGCGGGACTTGCCATATCATCAAAACATTCATCACAAAACACATGGATGTGCACTACCATGCACGTTGCACTTAGAGGTGATGTCAAATGAACTTATGTCCTCCATATTGCACTTCAACCCACATCATCACTCATGCGTTAACATCGCACATTGTCTTGAACCATGTTCCCATGGGCTTGGGCTTCCGCAAAATGAAAGAAATATTTGGTAAGCCTCCTCGCTTGTCCTTGCGCGGCTTGTAGCTCGACATCGACTCACCCTTGCTTGGAGTGTAGTTTCTTGTTCTCGTTGAAGTATGACACCATCTGACGAAACATAGCCCAAGGGTCGACTTGAGAAGCGGACATATCCACTTTAAGTACATGACCATCTCGCAGATGAGCGTGAAGCGCTAGCTCTTCATGACGCGTTCGAAATTATGTGCCTCCCTCACTTATGTCGCCTCATACGTCCATAGTCCCTTCCCTAATTGATTGAAATGTCGAGCTGCATAGATAATTCCAATAAAAACAACCCACTCGTGTTGGGTGCCATGCTTCCAACCTTATGTTTTATGAAGCCCTCCTCGTTCAGGCGGCATAGGTCGTGCTCGATTTTTCCGGGGTAGAGGTGTATCCACAAGCTAAGCACGTCGACGTCTCCATCTTTAGACGTCGGGATTCTGTCTTTAAGGCCTTCTCGCGAAAGTCGGCTAACCGCTATTTTCGAGTGTATGTTCTCACGGCAAAAACAATTGTCCAAACATAATTCTCCTTTCCGGCGGCCATTTTCTCAACATGCGCTCCAACTAGTCGGGGGAGGGTCGCTTCTTCCTCACACAGTAATTGCTCGTCGGGCCTATCCTCCTCCTCCTCCTCGCTATCTAGCATTACTTGAGGTTGGCCTTGAGGGTTTTCCTCCTCCGCAGCGTTTGAGTCCGTAGTATGGGTCGTCGTTGTGAAGTGGCACGTCACATGTCGAGCCGCGGACGCGTTAGCAAAAGGATATGCGTCGGTGGGTAGTGTCGGCTGATTTCCGAAGTTCAAATTTTGAGCCATTTCACTGCTAGTACCCTCCGTCGGCGCGGCGCGCATCGCGGAGTCGACAAGCAAAAGCTCCACCCTGTTCGAGCACGGTGTTGGGAGGGTGAGCAAGAACTGATTCCAATTTATGTGGTCGTCGCCAGGCGTGGGAGGCGGTGAGCTAGCGACTTCCTGCCCGGAGTTGGGAGTTTTGCCCGGAGTTGAGAGGACCGCTCGGTAGTTTCCGCACCATCATCCCACCGCACGGTCCACAACTTATGTCCTAACGACGCATTAACTAAGCCATCATACTTCCGGGCACGCTGATGGCGCCTCGTGACAAGCCTTAGGTCCTCTATGGGACCTCTACGAGCCGAGACTCTTTGGCCTATCCGAACGTTCCGAGCGGTCCTACCGCGGGGGCTAGATGGGAGTAAAATCGTCGCCATGCTGAATAGCTGCGGCTGATAACTTGTATTTATTGAAGAATGAGTTGATTGGGGCCTTATGCATGTTTTGGACCCATTTTTGTAAACATTGCTTAAATCAGCGGTCTGTTTGGAGGTTCCAAAAATGACCATTTCTGTGGTACGTGTACCACAAACGTGGTGCGTGTACCACCCATTCTCCCGAGGCATTAGAGGACATTATGAAGTTTGCATGCGCTAATTTGGGATTGGGACGAGCGGGCAAGTAATATAAGTGTCTGCATGCAAGTCTACCTGTGCCGCATGCAGGCGTGTCGCGCCTTAACCCTATGCCGTACGGGTACTCATGAAAGAAATCTACAAGCGTGTTATACAAGTAGTGGTCATCATGCGTCCGATAACATACTTTTTTTGCCGGTTGGTGGGTGCGTTGTTGGTTGCTAGCACATTAACGGTCCAAGGCTCACGGGCGGTGCAACGGATCGTGGGGGAGATTGTCGTGCATGAGGTGGATGGAGTGACCACGAAGCGGGAGGATTTCGATTGCACAACCTCAATAGCTCGATGTAAGGCCATCTTCGCCTCCCAAAACCATGTGCAACACGGGAGAACGACGCCCACACTGATCTCCGAACTGAGCCAGCCGCTCGAATCACACTCCGACAGGCTCCCCTCATACTCTCTAGATAGCCGCTTGTCGCAGTCGCCCAAGGACTCGGCCAAGTCTAATCTCTTGGCTTCTTTGAGAGTATCCCGTAGAAGATCAACTAAACTGTGCATTTATGGTCACCGCCTAGGGTATGACATTTATGCTATGCTAGATAACTACTATATCCAGCATAGCATAACGGTGGTGTTACTACATGCCACTACATGTGGAAGTGCGTATGGAGAGATCGAAGATGCTTTCTGTAGTTTAGAGTTAACAAATGAGTGTAGCTAAAGAGAGCATATGTCAAACAATATTTGTCGCCTCCCGCCATTGCACTAGGCTTATAGTTTTGGCCTAGCTAGCTCCCGCATGGTCTCGCATGCTCCTCGCGCCTTGCGTTAGGGCTCTCGTAACGGTATCGGCAGACTGGCGACGCACCTTGCTTCATTGTTTGTCTCGGGAAATCATACCCGAGCATCGTGCAGCATGCTAGATTCACTGCTATGCGTAGTGTAAGTACCGGGAGATAATGGTTGTATAATGTTGTAAAATGTCCTCCAATTATTGTAACAGTGGTGACATAATAGCTAGGACGTCCTTCCGATGGAAAATTACATATAGTAACGAGTACCTCTATCTGTAATGTCGTTCATGTCATGTACTATTACATGATAAAACCCGCCACACTCGTACCCTCCCCCTTTTGACTAATCAATAATGGGTTTACCTTGCGGTACTCATGGCTTCGTTGAAGCAATCACTGAGACTCAAGAATGCACATTTGATGAGCGTGCATGAAATCGACGCACGCCCGGATTCGGGCAAACGCGTGCAAGTGGAGCGTCTAGGAAATCTTGTAACGCCTTTGTACGGTGTATCTCGTTTAACCGGTGTCATACATGTAGAATGGCGTCGTCACGGAAGGGCGTCGTGAACAACAAGTGTATTCCAAGTCGTCCATCAAGCGGCTTGATGCACACGGCAAAGATGTATGACATGTCGAATTCGTTGTTGTCCTCCTCTTGCGTCGTAAGTGGGACAGTTGGACGAAGCGAAGTAGTAGAGCATGGTCGTAGATTGTTTACGTGAACACCGGATGTAAGCGTATTGTCGCGGCTAGTTTCAATCTACAATTGCGTTTTCCGATCTGCTCCTCGACAGTAAAAGGACCAAGCCGTCAATCATATAATAATGATTTACAACATGTACCGCTATCGAGCATGAGTTTAGTGGCTTGTGTGCTGAGCATGCGTTTGAGCATGAGCATGAGTGTGAGTAGCTCGTTGCGACTATTTGGTGATGTCGTGTTACCAAAGGGATGTGAGACGGCTGAGGAGGGAGAGGTGTGTGGAGCGTGGTTTGAGATTGTTTAGTGCTTGTTGGTAGTGTAGTGGGTCAGTGATGGGCGTGGTTTTTTGTCGATATATAGAGCGGAGAAAGTCACCTTGTGTTTGGTTATGAGTGCGGAGTGTGGTGGCAATTAAAATTGGTGAGATTCAATGCAAGAAAGCCTTGGAGGTGTGTGTAAGCGTCACGTTGGATGCGAACGAGACTGCGGAGGGGGGGTCGGTATGCAACAGTCATGATTGCCTCGATTGGCCATTTGTTGTACTGATTGATGATGATGTGTACATGGTTGCGGGTCATGGTGCCTCGATAGCCAACGAGGATAAGCATTTACGAAGGTGGCAGCCAGTGAGCAGTGCCGCGCGGTGGCTTTAAGAGAGGCCATGCCGTAACCTAGGGTAGAGGTAGGGCGGTGAAGAACGGTACATGGTAGGTATTGAGTGAACTGCCGACCAAAGGGCACGGCATGTGGTGCCGTCGAGGGTGTGTAGCTGAGGGTTGGTGAGTAGGCTGAGAGAGAGGGCGAAGTTTTTTCCGAGAAGAAGGCCACTAATGGCACGTATGTAAACGATGTGACTGAGCAAGGGGGGGCGTCGGAGTGCGGTGGTGAGGGAAATGGATTGTCGGCGCAATTCTCGGCAGTGTGCCGTGAACGATAGTGGGGTGTTGAGTTTCACTCCTACTAATCTTTTATTTTCAGTGGGAGAGATAGTCGGGACTGGGGTGGGCACCTTATCGATGTTGACGGTGAGGTGTGAGAGGTGGTGTTCAAGGACTGCCATATTGTTGTTGGAGGTAGCGTTGCCACCGCACCAAAGTGCCCCCGTCACGCAACATTTCTTCGCATTGTCGTCAAGCCCCGTGGTTTCGCTGAATATGGAGAGTTTCTTGAGTTGTATGGTGAGGTTTTGTATGGAGCCCGTCGCGGGGCTGATGTCGTCTGCGAAGCCATGACCCGGGTAGATTTCCGTGGGGTAGTGGTCGGGGGGTTTGGCGGGGATAAGACCTAGGTTATAGCCACGACAACCGACCGTAAGCCATCCTAGGTCGAAGGCTTTAAGGAAGAGGGTAAATAGAAAGGGGGAAAACGTGTCGCTTTGCAGTGTGCCACGGTTATTGTGGATGTGAAGTGTGTTGCCATGAGGCATTACATAGTTGTTGGTGGATACCCCGTATAGTTGTTCGCATGTGGTGACAAAGGAAGAGGGCATGTCTAGTTCTCTCATTTGCTTGAATAACATCATTCCGTGGTCAGCCCCATTGAAGGCGCCTATAAAGTCCGTGGGCATTATGAATATGCCTTTATTGTATATATAGGCATCCTCCATCATCATGACGAGTGAGGCAAGTGCTCCGTGTGTGCTACGTAGGAGGCGGAAGTCGTCCTATTGGTCATTGAGGATGCCGTCGGTTTCCGTGTATGTGGAGCCGGCTTCGTTTATAAGGGCGGTCAAGAGCTTAAACACGTTGGTTATGAGTGCGATAGGTCGGTAGGCATCGATAAGGGCGGGGATTATTTTTGTATAAAGTAGATGTGTGGTGCTTTGTCACCATTTTGGAGGGGTGTAGGAGTTTTTAGCGAGAAAGGTCATTAGGGAGAAAATGGTTGGATGTGCTTGTGGGTGAAAATACTTAATGATTCCATTAGGGGCCATGGGACTTTCTTGTGCCAAGTTGCTGAATGGTTTGGTTGAAGGTGTCTCTTGTAATCATATCCGACGGTGTGGCAGTTGCGTCTCTTCCGTGTGGTGTGACTTTGAATTGGTCGGGGGAAGTATTTTTTTTTACAAGGGGCAGGATGGGGAGTATGTCTGGGGTGGTTTTAGTAAGTTGTGCCTAAAAGTGGACATGGACTTCTTTCACTATTTATGTAGGGTTAGTAGTAATGGTGTTGTCTTTTTTGATTACCTGGTATGTAGATGTGGGGAGGACTTGGTTTGCGGGGTGAGGCCGCTTTGAGACTTGAACCCGCAATGGTATTACTCGGGGTCAACATCGTGGGCGGTGCTGATTTTGTGCTTAATTATTTTGTATTCTTTGCGTGGTTGCTTCATCTAGGAGTTGTCAGGTTTTGTGTTGGCATTTGGTTGCGATTTCATCGGGCGGGGGTAAGCTCATCGGCGGTGTTTAATATTTTCTGTGCTCGTGGGAAGGGGCCGTGTTGCAAGCTACATTTACGCAATTTGGTTGGCAAGTTTTCGGGTAGATTCATTGAGCGAGGTGGGTGCGTATTGGGGCTTTTGTTGCACGTTTTTGGGGGAAGGAGAGCTCATATAGTTTATGCGTGGGTGTTGTACTCGTTAAGAAGGTTTGTGCATTACTTAGCAAGGCAGTCTAATAAGGTGTCCATAGGGGTGTTGTTTGAAGGAGTGTTGATGATATTAGCGTGGAGGTCGACTGTTTGATTGATGAGCGAAGGGGTTGAAGCTCTATACAGTCTGATGTCTTCTTCTATCCGGGGAAGTTTTAATTATTTGTATCAGCGAGTATTGGCCGCAGCATAATTAGCGCTGATCTTCCATGGCCAAGCATGTGGTGGTCTTTTGGGCATTTTGTAAGCACTTTGACATATATGGCAAGACGTGCCCTCGGTTTCATATGTATATGGAATCCCCAGCGGCTTGTCGCTATCTCAAGTGTCGGTGCACATCCTATGTTGGCTTTGAATGCGCAGGCTTAGGGGTCAATCTTGAATACATTCCTGCGGTCATCAGAATCGAGCCCGTGAAATAACCCGCAATTAGAATAAAAATCGTTGTCGTCCCGGTCCATTTCGGATTTACTGCTTAAACTGCCACTTTTGTAAGATGTCACCGGCATATTACTGCCATTTTCAGAAAAGATCTTATATATTATTGAATTTTGCGCTTTTATTATGAATATTTAGCGATACAACTTTTCCTTTATTCTTGACCCGCCCTGGTGTGCATGATCTTGACAAGCTCGATCCCGAACAACGACGCGCACAAGAGCAAGAACTTCGCGACCAAAAGGGGACGTTGCGCCCGATTGGAATTGGCTCCGTTTTAGTTCGTTTCGCGAATCGCGCGCTTCTCGCCGTAATTGGTGACGAAGTGTCTCAATGGTTGGATGCTCGGCACCAATTTGGGGTCGGCGTCCGCGGCGGGGTTGAGATCGTACAGTTCATGGTTCGAGCCGCGCTTGACGCTTCACCGGACTGGGCGGACATGCAAGGCGACGCATCCAACGCGTTCAACGAGTTCTTGCGGCGTCCCTTGTTTGAGGAGTTGTCAGCAAATCCCGCGCTTCGACCGTTGCTCCGCGTCGCTACTATGTTGTATGGCCGTCCATGTACCTTGTACGTTTGCGACTCATCAAATGCTCACGGCCCGGCCATGCGCATCCCGAGTACCCGTGGAGTCCATCAAGGTTGCGTTCTCGGGGCCATGTTCTTCGCAATAGTTGCCTCCCGGGTATACAAACAATTGGCTGCGATTGCCCTGAACGAATCCGTTGTCTGCGGTTATTCTAATGATGGTCACTTCTTGGGACCCCCTGCGTCTCTCGTGGCTGTTGGCGACGCTATGCCGGAGGCGTATGCTAGCGTCGGCCTCACAGTAACCATCCGCAAAAACTGTTTGTATTCCCCTTTGGGTGTCGGTGATGCTTTCGATAACTTACCCAACGGCCACATCATGCGGGGAGTAAATGTCTCCACGGAAGGGACGAAAGTATTGGGAGGGCCAATTGGTACATCGGATTTTGCTCGAGACGTGTTTGAAACGGCCTTAAGTAAGTATGAGGCCTACGGCGAACATCTAAGGGGTCTAGCGGCTCACCGGCACTCTCACACTGCGCTCCGTATCCATCAACATTGCAACCGCCGTTTCGGACACTTTGCCCGTACAGTCCCCCGAGGTCTTGGCAGGGACGAGGGCTACGGCGACACCGTCGTGACCTTCCTCGAGCGCGCTGACAATGCCACCCTAGATGTGGCGGCTGAGATATTGGGCCTCCCCGCAGCTAGCCTACCCCGGAACACTCGCTCCGAGATGTCTCTTCCCATACGTTTCGGAGGCTTGGGGGTGGGGGACTTGGCTGCCTTGGCGGACGCGGCCCATGTCGGAGCGGCCAATTTGGCAGTGGGCTCAGCTATCCGTTGCCTTACAGCACAAGATGCTCGCGTGCGCGGGGACTCCCAAGACGAAGTTCCGATGGAGCCGACCATGTATGGACGGCTAGCGACTGCTATGACCAGAGCGGTGTCCCGAAGGCACGGTACACCGGACGGAGTCGACGGCGACAACGCACCCATGTGGTCGTTAGGACTCGCTTCGTCGTGGGCGCGCTTAGATGCTGCGTGCGGTTCTCACGCTCTCGCCGAGTCTGAACCCTTGATAGCCACAGCCTTAGCGATGCCCCCCCCGCAACGTCCAACGGTGGCTCACGCAGGCTGCGTAGCTGAAGCCCGATCAAACAACGAGCAGGTTTCTCGGTCCCTTGATGGCCTACCCTCGCTCATACCCCTTTTTGCGTTTGCCACGGACATCTTTCCAAAGCTACAAGCCGACATCAGTGAGCGCGTCAACTTGCTTCGCTTCGCGAAGCTCGCTCCCACGTTTTCCAACCGCGCTCGGCCGGAGTCTAGGCGTTTTGTATCTCGTCTCGGCCACGGCGCCTTTGCGTTTTTGGCTTCGGACCCGCCTACTTCCGGTCGCTTGGGCGAGCTCCGTGACAAGTTCCATGAGCACTACGACGCAGTTTTCCGCGTCGCGGTCTGTCGCATCTCCGGCCTACCCTCATCCCGCATCCTCTCTACTCTACGCTCCCCCACTGCTTGTGCTTCTTGCCATCTCTCGGTTCAAGCCATGCGGGATGCGTTCTCGTCGGCGGGTGTTGACATGTCGGACGATGCGTGGGCCACTGCTTTCGCGGATCATTTGGCTCGATGCGGCGGAGATGCTTCGGTCCACACCGCTCACTCTTGGTTAGTGACGGCCCTTGCGGAAATCGTCTCCGAGGTTCGTAGCGCACTCGGGGTTGGCGTCGAGGTTCTCACAGATCCCACGATGTTAGTTCAACTCCCCAACGGCAACGACGGTCTCCCCGCGGATGTGGGTGTCTTGCACTATCACTGCATCCGAGGCTCAAAACTTGCCCTTGACGCCGTGGTTTCCGGTTTGTTCGGCGTTTCTAGCCCCCCGTCATCCTAAGTCGCTCTCCGCCGTGCTGAGAAGACCAAGTTCGAGAAGTACTTTGAAGGGGTGAGGAGTCGGCCCGACATCCGTTTCATTCCCTTTGCTGTCACGGAATTTGGTACTCTCGAAGGCCACGCCACGGCTTTCTTGACGGAGCTAGCCAAGCAGGCAGCCGCATCTAAAGGGATGCTTTTGGGAAAGTTGTTGGCCTCTTGGCGTCGAAAGGTCTCTCTCGCCGTCCATGTTGCTCACGCGGACAACGTCTTGCGCGGTTTGTCCGCCGTTGCGGACGGCGTGGAGGCCGCTTCTTCCTCGGCCGGGATGCCTTCTCCTGCCACGGCGCTTTGCACCCGCGCCATGGGCCGCAAGCGTCCCCGTGCTTTCTCGAGCGGTGCGTGAGGCGCCACTTGTCGCCTCCACGTGTTGCATTCTCGGCGTGGCCTTGGAGTTTCCTTGATTTAATCTGCTAGGTTTGTGCACAATGTAGTGCTTTTCTTTTGCCGTGCTTTGGATTCCGTGATCCTCTTGTCACTCTTGCCCTTTTGTTTCCCCTCCCACTTTCCCTGTCCGTGCTCATCTTGTTCTTAATGCTGCAATCTTACGCCCTGGTGTGCGTGCCTGCCTTTTGTCTGGCATGAAATAAATCAAATAATACAAATTATAATAATACAAATAATACAGTTTGTCTTCCCTGGAAGCAAAAACTTTCTTACAAGAAAAAGGAGTGGAGGCCACCAAGCAAAAACAAAGAAGAAAGGAGGGGGGAAAAACCCTGGAAGCAACTGTAGAATCCTTTACAGTCCATTCGTATAAAAAAATCTATATCAGAGAATATCATAAAAATCCATATCATCCGCACTGTACAGCAATTTATTGGTCAAATTCCGCCAAACAATCACAGGTAATCACAGCAAATTCCGCCAACTTCCTTCGCAGCCCATCCGAAGCTCACTGCTCGGCCGACACCCTCCCGCTCATATCAAGTACCCTGGCACAACACGAGCTGCAACCGTCGTATATCTCCTCATAACTTCGCGGGGAGGACTCTTTTGTCTTCGTTCTGCAGTTTCCTCGTGGTGGGATAGACACTATGTTGGCCCCCGCTGTCGGCGCGCTGTGCGGTGCTCCCGCGGCAGGAGCCTCGTCAAAAGTTCAAACGGCCCCTCTACGTCTGCTGCCCTCCTTACAGCACGCAGGCCCCTCGTTTCCTCGCGTCTCGCGTCTTGTGAGAGGTAAGAGGGATCGATCTAAAATTCTGGCGAGCGTCGGTGCGCCTGCTGGTCAGGAGCGGGGCGATGAGAAGCCGCGTAGGGGGTCGGCCCATATGCCCACCGCGGAGCTGGCGCTCGGTCTCGCCTCCCGGTATGTCCTCGACCAACCGGACCTCCTGATGTGTCTTCACAGAGCTGATAAAGCCAGCTATGTCTAATCATCGCCTTGGCTAACCAGGAAAGGAAGGCCGGAGGAGTGGGGGTGGGGTGGGTGGGGGTCGCGTCTCTGCCTGTTTGTTTTTGAATTTTTTTCCGAGACGACATTTTTAGGGTTGAACATTTTGCCGTAAGACACATTATCCGAAGGCCTCGTCGAAACTATGTGGATTATGAACAACGCAGGTTCAAAGTGGTACAACGGCCTGCGTCCTGGAACGTGAGATACTCCGTGGCTGTCCAGGTAAGTGTTACGACACCCATAAGGTCGTCATATGCGTTCTCCTGCTGTTCCCGATTTCGGAGACGAACCGGCATTGTTACTCGAAAGAACGGCAGTCAACTCGAAAGTGCCCATCAATATGATACCCGTGCTATCCGTAACTAAAGAGGGCTCCATAACTGCTCTGTCGAGCGCACTCCTCGCACGCTACCTGTCCAGGTTCTACCTTGCAATTTGAGCGTTATGCTGTGACACCTAACTCTCGCCGGCAGGACTTTATCGAGGTTTCCATCCTCGCGTTTGAGTGCGGCCATTCTGAGGAGAGCCTCCGAAACGAGCTGCACGCCCTAGGAGCGGAACGTTTCCCGTTCGCCGGCGTACGCAGCACACTCGCTGTACAGTGCCGCTGCCGTGTAACGTGAACGCTGGTTATTTTGACCGCCGAGACCGACTTGTCTGTCTCTGCCTGTACTATCCCGGTAGGATGAGGACGAGGAGAGCTTCTACTCGATGGTGAGCATCGCCTGGCTGACGCTTGGGATGGCACCGCGCGCGACAATAACGCGGTGGGGGACGACGCCTGCCGTTTCAGAGGAGTCCACCCGGCACTGGAAGGTAGCACTCAAACCCTAAAATACCAAACCCTAAGAACATGCTCCGACCCTTCGTTTGACCCACTTCTCACCCGCTCTCATTCTGCGCCCACCCCTCCTGCAACAGGGGTTTGTGCAGCTCATAGTGGACGCCTACTTTGAGAAGCGTATGGCATGGTGCAGACCCCTCCTAAACCCTAAGTATCATCGGCTGGTCTAACCCGTTTGCCTTTTCTGACCACTACTCCCCTTCCCTTTTCCTTCGAGCCTGACCCAAAGCACCACACGCACGCTGAGCCAAGCGGGGGCTGCGCATGCTCCGCATTGTCAGGTATCCCACGGAGCCGCTGCAGATGGAGGTGATGGCCAGCAGGGGGAGGCAGGCGCACCCTGCGGACGTGTCAGAGTGGATGCGCCTTGTGTACACCACACTGGAGTGCACCCTCCCGCAGTTCCCCCGCTGAGCCAGGCCTCAAGACACCCACTCAGTCTTTGGGAGGGAGAGGGAGCACACCGGCATTACCGGGCACCCACTCCCCACTGTACAACAATGTGTACCATCATTCTTAACGCCAGTCTGTTGTATCATCTGTATTGTTGCATGTATCGCCTGGGTACGCACCCATTTAATTGGCATGATGGTTTGCGAACTGTAGCACGATGGCCTGCCAGGCAGGGCAAGGCAAGTCAAATTGTAATGGATGCAAATTTGCCTGTGGTCAGCAGTGTTTCACCGTCACATCTCACATTTGTTCCGAGCTGTTGGTTGTGTACGTTGTTCGTGCACAACGGGGAAGGACTTGATGGTCGGGATAGACAGGAGATTGGCCTGAGGAAGCGGCAGGTAAGGGGGCTTGTCTTCCGTGGGAAGAAGGGGCGGTGGATTGTGCATGCGGTGGTGAGGTCAGAGGCGACGAGAGGAGTACATAAATATTTAATATCGCCAACGCCGTTACTCTCACACATAAGCGCTCTGCCCAAATAGCAGCAACTGCGCAGAGACGACCGTTGTCGCCTCTGCATAAACTCTTGCATAGTTCTATCCGTGCAGAACCACGCAAGCCAACCCAACAAAACACGCCACGCAAGTCACTCAAATAAATTCAACGGGGATAATGGACGTCTCATCCATTACTCTAGCTCGCGTGTGCGTGTCCATTGCCCTGGTGCTGGGCAGAGCCAAAGGTGTTGGCCGCCTTCACTCCTCGCTCAGGTGCCTCCCCTAGTGACGGTAGCGGGGTAATTGTGGTGCTGAACAGCACATAGCCCATCTGCTGTGCGTATATCTGCAACCGCGCCAACACGTCCACCTCATCCAACTCCTCCTGTTCCTGCTCCTCACCACCACCTCCCTCCTCAGCCTGCGCCTGCTCCGCTTTCTCTTCCACAGCCTTCGCCACAGGGACTGTTTTATCTTTTTTTCTAGGCCGGCCTCGCTTCGCTGCGGGTGGCTTCCCTGCTGCTGCTGCTGCTGCTGCTTCGCCCTTGTGCTCCAACTGCCCAGCCATACTCGCAAGACTCGCCAACGCGTCCGCAGCCGACAGGCTCTCCTCGTTATCTACCACCGTTTGCTCAACGGGAGGACAGGGCGCCTTCCCCTTGACCTCCTTCTCCTTTTTCTTTAACCCCTCGTCAACTGCCCCCTCCTTCCCGTTACACCCCTCCTCCGTCGGTTTCCGCTTCCCGGCCCCTCGTCCGCCCTTTCTCTTCTTCGGCGCGCTATTCAGCTCGGCAATCTTAGCGGTGGGCGTAATCTTACGCTTGGTGGAGCGCACACCTGGCGCCTGGGGGGACGAAGCCTCGCGCGCGGCCTCACCGTTCACATGCGAGGCCGGAGCATCCGGGTTTTGCCCGTTCGGTGCTAAAATCGCTACTTTCTTTTTATAGTGGCGTTTGGGAACCGCCGGCTTGGACCGCCCGTTGCGGCCCTCCCCTCCAACAGCCGCCTCCGCTGCCCCTACCCCCTCCGTACTCGGTATCGTATCGTTCTCCACTGCGGCTATATCCGTGTGCTCCTCCACGTCCTCGACTATCCCCTTCATTATCCATGTCAGTAGCCGCCGGCTCCGGCTCGCACGGGATGGTCGCTGCCGCGGCAGCAGTGCTAATGCAGCGCGGGAGCAGTTATTGGCAGTCACATCGCCCCGCAGAGGATTGGACGGGCGGGGCGGCGGTACGTGTAAGGACAAATTTACATCGGCGACCGCCCGTTAATATGCACCTCCATGCGGCCCATGTTCGAATTTGTGTCCGGGAAATAGATTAATTCTTTCGTGCTGCACCCCAAATTTAAATGCATAATCCCGATATATTGGAGTTCGCACCCGCTTGCTGTTGAACTCCATGCGTGCTTTACGTGTGTAAAGTACTGCGGCGCAATCATATCATTCCCCGATTCAATTTAGTACATGTACAGGTACAAATAATCCCGCAGCAATGATATTACAAGTCCCCGAGATTGCTCGTCACCAACGGTACGGGTACCCCTTGTTCAGCATTAGTAATTCAGTTTTGGGTACAGGTAATGACAAAAAGTACTATATAATTCAGTACAGGTACTTGCACAGCTGCTTCACACCAGCACATCAGTGTCGATCGCCGGCCAATAATAACCGTATTCATAACTACAGCGATACGGGTACATGTCACGTACACACTACCTGTAAACGCTCACAAGCGCAATCAATCGACCCATCGCCTGCTCACGCCTCCTCGACTGTGGCATCTTGCCAACGTCCGTCAGGTCACGAAGTTTGCAAGGGCGGATAGTATTCACCGTCAGCTCGAAAGCACAGAAACCACAAGTGTTGCACTGCGGTGGGTGGGGGCACCCGGGTCGGGGTGGGTAGTGGGGCGGGGAGCGATGGGTTCGGAGCGGACATCGTCGTCGGGTGGTTTTCGGGGGATGCCCTTCAGCCGCGTCCTCGCCTGCTTTGGCGCCTTCCTCGTGGGCTACCTTATCGTAGCGGTCGGCCGGCCGGCTGCATTGGCGATGAAGGCGGCAGGGGAGGCTGCTTTGGTGCGTGCGCGCTCCGCAGTGACGCCAGGTAGGGTGGCCTGGTCACCATGTGTAGTGTAACGTAAGTGACTCGTTATTTCTATGCGTCCCCTTCACACCGACACAAGTTATCGCCGATATTCAATAACCCAACTCGCCTCGCTGTGACTGCCGTTCGACTCACGAGCAGTTGGTTATTCCTCCCCTGGCAGTTATCACGGACGTCAGTCACCTTTCTACGGAGGATCTGGAAGGGATCCTTGCGCAACGGAGGGCACGCGCTGCGGTCGGCTCCCCTCACATGATATTCTCATCATTTCACTCACTTCAGTTTTTTTCGCCGTCTTATATTTTCATCCGGCACCATCCCCGTCCCTGCGCAAGCCAAGTTTTAGAAACCGTGCGCCACTGAAGCAACTATTTTTCCAAATTTCTCAGGTATCAGGCGAGGGGGGCGCCGCGGGGTTGACGACTCAAGGCGACGGAGCGGCCGCAGCTGCCGTCAAGCGTGCTCCCGGACCAGTAACCCCTCCGGCCACTGCACCCACCGCTCTCCCTCGTCCCACCCTCCGTCACGGGGGCGCTGGTAAGAAGGTCAGGAAGCAGCCCCACAGGAAGGTTTCAATTCTGGACTCCGTGTTCGGTGGCCTGACCAAACGACAGGTGATCACCTAAACGTCGGGTTCGTCGCTGTGTCTCTCTCTCTCTCGTGGCGCTGATGATCGAGGCAGCGGCGAATGAAAGGGGAGGTAGGCTGAGTACCGAGTGCTGATGTGCGTTTGGGGCGTCACAGAGCGTGGCGAGTGGCGAGGAGGACCCGATCGCGGGCAGGCTGTTCCCGGAGGAAGCGGCGCCGTCTGTTGAGGCTGCCGACTTCAAACTAAACAAGTACTGCCCTTTTGTATTAGTACTGACAACTCGAGCTTTGCGGTGGCACTCGTTTCCGCTGTATTGCTCTACGGGTCGCGCTGACGGCCGTCCTCTGCCATACCGCCGCAATGCAAACAGCGAAGGCTACTGATGGGGCATGGGGGTTGCTGGGGGGCGCAGGCAGCGGGTGCACGAGCTGGCGAGGGAGAACGTGATGCTGGTGACGTGGGCCAATTACCATTACCTTGATTTTGTAATCAATTGGGTATATCACATCCAAAAGCTCGGCGTTACCAACTATCTGGTGCGGCCCCGTCCCGCCTCCCCGCCATTGCGTCCGTTTGCCGGCGCCGACTCTGCGATCCGCGCGTGTAGCGAGGGCTGAGCGTGTCGTGGTGCGGCGGCACAGGTGGGCGCGATGGACGACAGTCTGCTGAACGAGCTGGTCCACCGTCGGATTAACACCTTTTCGATGCAGAGCGGCCTCTCCACCGCCGACTTTGGCTGGGGCTCGCCCACCTTCCACAAAATGGTGAACCCCCCTCCCCACGCACCACTCCGTCCTAAAACATATCGAAAATCCACAAAAAGAACATGTCGCACAAATATAATTTGTATAAATATCACAGTTGTATGATATTTAGGGTTTGGGTCAAGTAGGGTTTATAGGGTCCCAAATTCCACCTCGCTCCACTGCTGACTGTGGCTTCAGCCCATCGTCTTCAGTGGCCAGCGATGGCTTTGCCCGAACCCCCAATGCCCCCGCCCCATGTTCTCTTCTTGATAAGGACCGAAGGGGGACGAGTGCGCGAAATGGAAACATTCTGTGAACAAATGCAAATGAATACATTTGTGGCCATATTTAGGGTTTAGAGTAGGCTTAGGTTTGTACTTGTTCACCTCTGTCGTAGGCATGGCATAACCCACCGTCCTCACGACTTGTTCAGTTGCTCACCTCTCCTTCTTATCACCCTCCCCCCCCTCCCTCACTCAAACGAGGACAATGGCCGTGTATTAAAACTTCAAAATGTTTATGTAAATAAAGCTAGATTGTTAAAAAGTCGTGTTATCTTCGTTTGATGTCAGGCCTCCACTCCCTCTACCTCTGACTGTCGTCACCATGAGCCACACCATCCCACCCCCCCCCTTAGCCCTGTCAGCCTCCTCAACCCCTGCTTTCATTCTCACTCGACGCAGGGCCGCGAGAAGATAAACCTCATCGGCACCTTCACCAACATGGGCGTCGACCTGCTGCTCTCCGACGTCGACACCGTCTGGTCCGCTCCCCCTCCTCGCCTGTTGCCAGGTGCTTTGATGCAATGGTGGACAGCCTTTAGGATGTTGGTGTGGCTACTTTGCCGACAGGTTAAGGGACCCAATGCCATACATCGCGCGCTACCCAGAAGCCGATGTCCTCACCTCCAGTGACCACCTGGTCAGCTCGCCCTCCCCTCTCTCACCAGCCCCTCAAAACAGGCCGCACAGGCTCACACACACACACACACACACACACACACACACACACACACACACACACACACACACACATGCATGTCCACAGGAGCAAAGAGAAACAAGCACAGATACACAAACACACACCTTGGCACACACACGGACTCAGACACAAATAAGTTTACATACACCAACACACAGACACACAGAAATACACCCCTCACTCATACGCACATACACACACGCACACAACTGCATTTACACACAACTGCACATTCACACACAGACACTCCAAGCACACACGCACACACACTCTCACTCACACACACTAAAACACACACACACACACACACACACACACACACACACACAAATACACCCCTCACCCATATGCACATACACACACGCATACAACTACAGTTACAAACAACTGCACACTAACACAATCCAAGCACACACGCACACACACACTCTCTCTCTCTCTCTCTCTCTCTCTCTCGCTCACACACACTGAAACATAAACACACACACACACACACACACACACTCCACGCACATACGCGCACACACTCTCTCACTCTCACACACTAAAACACAAGCACACACACACACACACACACACACACAAGCACACACACACACACACTCGAAGCACATACGCGCGCACACGCACACAACTGCACACACATACACACAAGCACACACTCCAAGCACACACGCATACACGCACGCGCTCAACTGCACACACAGAGAGACATATATACACACACACACTCCAAGCATACACGCGCACGCACACACACACACACACACACACACACACACACACACACACACACACACATACACACACTTACGAATTTCGCGCGCCTGACTAGTAGTTTCTTTTTCTGTCGATACAACATACGTTCAGTCGACGACTGTCAGTGGGGAAGAGTTGGAAAAGTGGCCCCACGCGGCCTCCGCCGCAAACATTGGGATTATGTTCTTCCGCGCAAAAACGCCCGGCGCGCGGGAGCTGGCCAAGGTGCGACCCCCTTGTCTCCTTCCCCATCCCCTTCATCTCCCCATCGGGCGAGGCGTGCGAGTGAGCGCTGGAGTCTGCTTACACACCACTCCATTGCAATAATTACTTTGTTGTCAACCCCAATTTGTTTCGATCTGATGATAATTTTGTGTGTTGCTCGTCGACGGTGGTGACAGGAGTGGTCCAGGTCGCTCGACAAGAATCCCAACTATTGGGACCAAAACGCCTTCAACGACCTCTTTCGAGCGGGACCCCACGACCAGGCGGGGAAGAACCTGTTCAAGTGCGCTTTCTCCTCTCCTCCCCTCCCCTCCCCTCCCCTTACCCCTCTACCTCTACCTCTTCCTCTCCCTCATCCCCCTTTCTTGCATACCCAAGCATTTCCCTCTCTGCCACTGATCATTTATTTGTCTGCATTTTTTGTGAAGGGGGTTCCGCAACAAGATCAACGTTGGGATTCTGCCCGTCTCGCTCTTCGCCAGCGGCCACACGTTTTTTGTGCAAGGCATGGCGGAGCGGCTGCACATGACGCCGTACGTCGTCCACGCCACGTTTCAGTTTTCGGGCACCCCCGGCAAGCGGCACCGCTTCCGTGAGAAGCTGATGTGGCTGGTGCGCGACGCGGCCGCCCTTTAACAATAATGTTCATGAATATATGAATGAACGGAGTAATGACTGGCCGGGTGGAATAATGAATGGGTGGAGGGACGATGAAATTAATAAATATGTGAACGAATGGGCAAATGAACGAGCGAATGTCTGAGTGGAAGAAGAGACGAGCGGATGAATGAATGCACAAGCGAGGAAGTGGACGCATGAATCCACATTAAAGAAGTGATTAACAAAGAAAAGCATTGCCAAGTGAGGAAGTGAAAACAGGAGAAAATAAACTAACCAACTAACCAACCAACCAACTAACCAACCAACTAACTAACTAACCAACTAACTAACTAACAAATGTCGCCATCCGTGGTGTTTGATGGAGCTTACCATTGCGTGTGGCTGTGTTTAACTGTGCGCCGCCCCGGGCCGCGTTATTAGGACCCGCAAGAGTATTTTGACCGCGAGGGCGGCTTCCTGTCCTTCGACCTCGACCTCCCCCGCGAGGTGCTCGCCAGGGCGGGCCCATCCCCCTCCTCCATGAACGTGAAGGGCGCCGTGGGACACTTCAGGCTGGCCAACCATCAGATCCTGCAGGTGCGTGTCACTGCTCTTTTATGCATTTATCCTACGAAGCTAATTGGCTAAAATCGGTATGTATGTGCGTGTGTGTGGGGGGGAGAGGGGGGGGTGTCTATGTGTGAAAGAGTGAAAGAGAGAGAGAGTATGTGTGTGTGGTTGTGTCTACGTGGATGTGTGCGTGTTTATACGTGTAAGGGGTTGAGTGTGTGTGTGCGTGTGTGCGTGCTTGCGTGCGTGTGTGTCTGTGTCTATGTGTTTGTGAGTATGTGGGTGCATTTGTGAGTTTATGTGTGTGTGTTTGTGTTTTAGTGTGTGTGAGTGAGCGAGAGTGTGTGTGTGCGTTTGAGCGCGCGCGCGCGCGTGTGTGTGTGTGTGTGTGTTTTGGTGTGTGTGAGTGAGACAGAGGGAGAGAGTGTGTTTGTGGTTTGGTGTGTGTGTGTGTACGCGCGTGTGTGTGTGTGTGTGTGTGTGTGTGTGTGTGAGAGAGAGAGAGAGAGAGAGAGTGAGAGTGTGTGGGTGTGTGTGGGTGGGTGTACGTATCTCTGAACACTGAAGAACCGTCAGAACGGCATTCATTCAGGCACAATCACGGGCCGCCAGTTGTTCATAATTTGGTGTGTTCCTGCGAATTGCTGTGGACGGCTGACTCTGGACGGCTCGGTGGACGGCAGGTGAGGAACGGGATCGCCATTTCGCTCGCTCTGGGCCGCGCGCTTGTGATGCCGCAGTTGTGGTGCGGGTTGGACCGCTGGTGGGCTCCGCATTCAGGTGACTGCCCGCCCGGGCGGAGCATGAGAACCTGTATTCAAAAGGAAGTGGGAAGGAATAGCACTGGGCGAATTGCTGCGGCAGACGGGTGTGAGGTGGAGCAGCGCGTTTGAGCAAGGCAGGAATTAGACTTTGTGGAATTGTTTTGAGTGAGAGTTTTGAGTGGGAGATAATGTGATGGGGAACACGCGCTGAGCTGTTTAGGACAGACAAGGGTGTGTGACGCGTGCGATGACTGGCATTTTAGTGAGGGCGGTGAAGTGAAAGTGGTGCGTCAAGGAAAGGAATGGGAGGGTTGTCTTGGGGGTGAGCTGGTGGGAGGGTTAGGGGAGGGGAAGGGGGACGGAAATCGAAGGGATGGAGTGGAGTGGAGTGGGATGTCAAGGGAGAGTGACATGGATGGGAAGGGAAGGCATGGAGAGAGGAGGTGATGGACGGGGATTAGACGAGAGGAAAGGGAAAGCGATATGGTTTGTACTTTGTGCGCTCGATGAAAAGGGGAGAAAAGTCACTTTGTCTGTCTGTTGGTTGCCATTGTCTACGAGGAGGAACAGGGTTCATGGTGGGTGGCACTTGATGGTGGTGTGATGCTGTGGTGGCGTGGTTGCGCAGGCGTGATCCCGGGCTCCAAGTTCCCGCTGCCCTTCCCCTGCCCCATGGACCACATCTTCGACCTCGAACAGTGCGCCCCCCCCCCCCCCCCCCCCCCCCCCCCCCCCCCCCCCCCCCCCCCTCCTACCACCAACACCATCAAAATCTACCGCCTAGCTATTCTCCCGATGACCAAGTTCCCTAAGCATTGACAACAGTACCCTGAGTCAAAACCTTAATACCTGAAACCCTAAATATATATAACCCCCCCCTTTTCGCGAGGCGGTGTCTGATGTGGTCGAGGGCGCCGCGTGCAGGATGGTTCGCGAGGTGCCACACTTGGGCCCAAAGTTTGAGTGGCGGGAGAGCACATTTTTGGAGGTGGGGCCGCCCCCTTTGTCTCTCTCACGCCCAGCCCTGCCACCCACCCCCCCATTTACTCCCCCCCCCCTAATACGGGTGTGGGGTCAAACCCCAACCCGGAACCCTAAAGCGATCAACCAAGTGATTGAATGATGTTGTTTTTCCTCGGTTTTCACTTTCTCATTTGTAGCGTCCTTTCTTAAAGGTAGTCGTGCCTGACTGACCCCGAGCGGTCCGTTAAAAGTGAATAAGGGCAGCAGGGGGGCGTGAGTGAGGCAGCCGTCGACAAAACCTGATATATTTAGGGTTTAGGGTGTCATTGAATTAAGTCAAAACACAAATTTGGAGGCAGCATAGATGAAGTTGAGTGAGCAAGTAGATATATAATTGTCACTTGCGCACCTCACTCCTTTCCATCCTCCATTATATAACAAAACGGTCTTGACAAGCTCTTCCCTGACCATTATCGTAATGGCCAAATTAAGTGAAACATTGTGTGGGGCTCAAATATGCACACAAACACCCTCTTTAAACCTACATTTAAAGCTGCGTAACCCTCCCAAAAATGCAATTGATGTTTGGATGTGGGAAAAACAGAGGAGGGTGCATTGTGTGTCATTATTATGCCTCTCCTGTGCCTCCCTTTGGCGCTGTTAATTGGAATAACGATATTATGTGAGAATCCTCGGAACAGACTCAAAACCTTTTATTGTAATATTCATATGTATTTGCCGTCGCAGAACCCTCGGCTGCCACGTCACGTCAACGAGTCGCGCGTCGTGGTGGAGGTCTGCCCGCCCGGTGCGCATGCCGGCTGTGCGGACGGCAGCTCGCCCGCGCGCGAGGAGTCGGGAGTGGTGCGCTACCCTATTCACGGAACCCCAAAATACCCTAATCTGGAACAAAACCCTAAATAACCTAATAAGCACAAAGTTAGTGTTTTGTTTAATTTTTTGAATTTTTTTCTTCGCTGTTGTTTTTTTTGGTAGACTCACTGAGCCCTTCATGCGTGCCTGGTGTCCCACGGCTGTGCAGGTTCGGCTGCGTTCGGGGCTGACTGATGTTCAGCTGACGACGGCGTTAGAGCCGTTTCGCGAGCGCAAGTTCGTCCACATGACAACCCTATTGGGCGGCTCGTTCGGGGGGCACGCGGACTCGGGGGAAGCGGACAAGTTTGAGCACCGCACGCGGCCGTACACTTCGCTATGGTGCTGCGCCAACGCGCACCCCGGCCACGTGTGGTACGACATGTGGTTCGATAAAGTGCCGAGACGCGATCGGCACAACAAGGAATGGACCACCGTGTGGGAGGCGAGGACGGGGCCGTGAGGGGGTTAGAGAAAGCGGAGGGTGGGGGCACTCGTCGCAAGCTTTGTGCGCCTTAACGTTATATAGTTCTTTTCAACTTGATTTAGGGTTTACTTTGTTAATTTACCGGAAATGAATGATATGCGTTATGTCTTGGCTGTTGAAACGACGCCGTTCATTTGTTGCCCACCCCGATCGCCTCATTTCCCGTATACTGGGCTGCAGGTAAGGGAGTCAAGTGAGGGGGCGGACTGCCGGTAGAGAGGAGGGGGCAGGTTCCGGTTGGACTGGGCTACGAATGAACACAAATGCGCTCATTCTCGTTGTAAAAAAGAAATTGTTTTAGCCTAGTGTGTTATCTTCTAATGTATCATGGGTGGGCTGTGAATGAACACAAATGCGTTGTCTCTTCTCAATCCTAACATGGGACTGACGATTGGTTTCACGTCGCGCGTTATTTTTCCTTCTATGGATTCAGCCAAATTCACATTCATGCACTGTGTGTGTGTGTGTGTGTGTGTGTGTGTGTGTGTGTGTGTGTGTGTGTGTGTGTGTGTGTGTGTGTGTGTGTGTGTGTGTGTGTTTTTCAAAGTGGTCACCCATCGAACTGTGGCACCTCCATTGCGGCGCATTTTGCATCATTAAGCAGTGGAAGATGACGGGTTTCGTGGGCTTCTTTTGGACTCCAGCGAAGTCGTATAGTAGACATGATGATGCGTGCTCCTTCCTACCTTGCAGTGTACGCGTCCTTCCTATCCTGCGGAGAGACGCATTACAGTGAAAGCTAACAAAAACACAGTGAAGAATCACCAATGAAAAGGGGATATACAACGCAGAAATCAACACAGCAGCCCGCAAAGCAGGAATACAAGGAGTAGTCTCAGCACAGCCGCCCTGCACTGCATCACGACGATAGGTCTGAGGCGTGTCATGTCGGACAACCAAAGAACGCTGCATGAACTCCCTGCGAAAATCCTTCCAGGAAACAACATGACAGAGGAAATCCGAAGCAGCATGACGATGAGGCATCCCACGATGCACTCCCTCCAGCGCCCTAATGGATCCCCTCTTTCCCCATCACCCTCATGAGCTGCAGGTGTGGGTAGGGGGCTGCACGCACAGCCCATCTACTCCCATTCATTTTTTCGAAAGAGTGAGGTTCACGTGCTTTTCCCATTTCCCAACCATCCAGGTGAGACTCACGGTCGAGAGAGTGAGACACGAGTGAAGTAGGAGAATTAATAGTCAGAACTGTATTTTAGAGCCAATGCCATGTCGGTTACATCGATCCCATTCCATTCCCTTCTAATGCGCCCTGCAACTTCCACTCGGTGACATGGGAACTTGCAGCCTGTGCTAGGAGGAGCTACGGCGGCGTGGTGCATCGTGAGGCAGATGAGGCATGCACCGCCGTTTTCCGGATTGTGACACAATAGATGAGACAAGAGTTATCATTTCAAATCGTATTGCGGTTCAAATACAGTCCGAAGTACAAAACAGAGAGAGGGCACCGGGCGGGACACTAAGTTGGTGCAGGCCGCTAGCGGCTTACTGCATGTCTGACCTAAAAGGGAGGAAGGGCGGGGGTTGGAGCATGTCGAAGTAAAAAACTGGGGAGTGGGGTTAAATAGACGGCAACCTGGGGACGGGGTGCAGCGTGCGTAGGATTGCTCTACAGGCCAACAGCCTTCTGGCTCAGCTCCCACAGCTTCTTCCCCTTGCGCTCGTTGCGCACCTCGGCGGAGGGCATGTTTTCGAAGAGCTCGCCGCCCGAGCCACCAGCGCCCTGCACCTCCTTCTTCACGGGGTTGTACACGCCGGTGGTGCGTGCGCCGCCGTTCCAGCTCCAGTACACCCCGCTCTTGTTGCACTTGGGGCTGGTGATGACCTCCGCCAGCCGGTCGCCCGCCTCCTCTTCGCTCACGTAGCCCCCCGTGACATACTTCATGAAAAGCGGGAAGATGGTCCGGAACCAGCCGCGCTTCTGACGGAACAGCGCCGTCTCCGCGATGCAGCCGGGGTAGAGGGAGCTGAAGACGATACCCGTGGATTCGTTGTAGCGACGGTGAAGCTCGAGCACGGTCATCATGTTGGCGAGTTTGCTGTCCTTGTAGGCCTTGGCGCCGTCGTAGTCCTTTCCGTCAACCATCACCGACTTAGTCTCGAGACCCTTCATGGTGCCAAGGTCTGCGAACGGGCGCACCGCGCCGCCACCCACGGTGTTGGTATTACCGGTGATGGAGCCGACAATGATGCAGCGCGGTTCTTTGCTCTTCTTCAGGTCCTGGATCATGAGGTTGCAGAGGAGGAAGTGGGAGAGATGGTTGACGGAAAGGCTCTCTTCGTAGCCGTAGTCACCGAAACTCGGCTTTGGCTGGTTAGGAAGATAGATCGCAGCGTTACAGCACAGCACGTCAAGCGTGCGACCCGTACCGCGGAACTTCTTGACGAAGGCCTTCACTGAGTCGAGGCTCTTGAGCTCGAGCGGGATAATGGTGTAGCTGTCGCGGGGGTAGCCCTCCTCGTCGATAATGGACTGCATTTTCTCCGGGTCGCGCACGCCGCAGATCACGTGCCACTCGTCGGCGTCCATCAGGCTTCGCAGCGTCGCGAGCCCCAGGCCGGAGCTGGCACCCGTCAGAATCACCGTCTTTCGCTTCGGCTTCTTCTCGCCGCGGCCAAAGAGGGCGAGAGGCGCGGCGCGCTGGGCGGAGGTGGCACGCGCCGCCGGGTTGTTGGGTCGAACGAAAGACACGCGGCCGTTGCGAGCAACGCCGTTGGCGCTGCTACGCAGAGCACCGGCGCGTAGGGAGGCGCGCACGGGGGCCAAACGAGCGGATGAGGACGTGGATGAGGATGAGGGCAGCGAGGCGCGAGGCGCCTGCAGACCAGTGGTCATGGCCATGCTTGCGGCAGCCATCGTTTATGTCGACAGAAAGTGAAACCTGTCGCGACGAAGGCAAACCGCGATGTCAGCAGCGATCTCAGTGCGCGCTAGCGAAACCACCAAGTTCTAACCGAACAAGAAACAGTGTCAAGGCTAACCCTCTATCAGGGACGGTGGCTATAGAATGCAGGGGGAGGCTACTGGATCGTCGGTGGGATCGGCCCGAGTCCGAACTAACGGCGGTTATTTTTAGGTCCAGTACTGTGAGGCGGTACGTGTATTAGGGGTCTTGGCTCGCGATGCCGCCGAGTCCGGTCTTTGGAACGGACGGATCGGAATCGTCGGCGAGGTAGGGAGTCTGCTGTTGGCTCACCTGCAGACGTGGGCTTCGGAGCGTGAAGACAGAGCAGGTGGGTGAGGGTGGCTACTGTTAGGCGATGTTATGAGTGACGACTGCGGCTGCAGCTCTTGAGTCTCGACAAAGGAACTTTCTGGCAGCTCCGCTGCGATATGAAATCGATGTTAAGTACAGAATTATGTCTAACTGGAAGACAGCCTGGATTTTAGATCGGATGTGTCCAGGATTTGCGATGAGATGATGTGGCATGGGCACTAGATCCGATGGCGCAATTATTGCAATTGAGAGACTTCCGGAATTAAAACGACAAAATTGAGAAATACAACAGAACAGCCCGACGGCGGGAGAGAAATCTCATCGTTTGCGCTAGATATTTACGCGTTTTCGGGCATCACGAGTTTTGCTGGTGATGTACGAAACGCGGACTCGTTGATGGCGCTCTGTCGACCACGATGTATCGGCGCGAGTGTGAACCCGACCTACCGCGTCGGAAGGGATCAACGACGCCGCTTTATCGCTCGTTGGTGGCAAGTTATAGGGAGCTCATCGTAGAGACCTTTCGTAAAGCCTGCATCGGAACCCGCGTTTGTCGTATATATGGCTGTCGACGCAACTACCGACAATACAAAATACAGCATGCAATATGTTGCAACTATCGACAACTCCGAAAGGTTTCTCTTCGTTACAAGAGAACGCCCTCTACGTTTTCGGGACACGCGATGTTCAGGTCGCTAGTCGCTTAGCAAAAGGCACGGAAACCCATCGCCTTCTTATAAGCCAGCTCCTCCTGCCACGTCACGCGGTCCTCGATCCAGTTGCCGCTGCTGCCGCGCCGAGTCAAGTTTTTAACCTTGGCAGGGTTAGCGGGCGGGTTGTCGCGGAACATGTCGTCCAGGCTGCACGTCTTGATGTGCTTTTGTTTGAAAATCTCGTCCGGATCCACGTACTGCTGCTTCGTCAGCTGCTGAACCAGGTTCACCGTCTGCGCCCATCCCGGCACCGGTTTCCGGCTCCGTCGCTGGTCGTCTTCCTCGTCAGAGTCGGAGCCGCTCTTGTACGGCGAAATCTCATACGACACCTCCTTCATAACCGCCTCTGCAGCGACGACGGCAGCGGGCCTCGGCGGGGTCTGGACAGCCTTTCCGGCCTCCACCTCCTCGATCCCCTGACTTACGATTGCAACAGACTTAGGCTCCGTGACTTTCGCCGTCGCCGCTTTTTCCTCATTTGACGGCCCTCCGTTCCTCTCCGCCATCCGCGCCGCCTCCCTCTCCTTCTTCTCTCTCCTGTGCCCCCCAGCCAAACATTAAAACTACCGTCAGCACACACTCACCTCATCTCCTTACCCCCCCTCCCCACACACACACCCCGAGGCACTCAGTCTACGCCTCGCACCTGATCTTCGCCATTTGCTCCTCCATTCGCTTCATCTTCTCCTGCCTCGCCTGTCTCTCAGTCTCCTCCTGCGCTCGTCTGCACTCAGCACAGTGCATCGCATGACCGCAGGTGAGAGGGAGTAAGATAACGAGGCTTAGCATCGTAGCTAGGTGGAGCTTATGTATCGGAAAGACGTGGTCAATGGTATAGCATCAGGCAGTGGTGTCACCTTTGGGCCTGCAGGTCGGCTGCTGACTTGTGGGCTTCAGGTTTGGCAGCGCCCTTGGCGTCTTTGGATGCCACGGACTGCCCCAACCGACTGGGCCCGTGCACAGGCTTCCCAGCCAGACGAGGGGGCTTGGCGATCAGGGGGGCGGGAGCACGCTTGGCCGGCACCGCTTGCCGCGCCGCTTCCCTCCGCTGCTTCCCCGCCTCCATCCGTCGCGCTCGCTCTGCGGCCTTTGCCTCCGCCTCCTTACGCGCTGCATTAGCCGCCTATGCAAAATAACCACCGTTAAGTAAACAAACTATTCGCACACACACGCGCATTCAAACACTCGCACATAATCGAACACCACCACACACCGTCTCTCTCTCTCACACAGCACACATTATCAAACATGTTCATACACCGGCTCAATAAAACACACACACGCCGCTTTTAATTTAAGCTGAGCAACTCACCTCTAGTGCCTTCACCTTCACGTGCGCCCTACCGGCCGCGGGTGGCGGTGCAGCAGCCTGTTGCGGTTTAACGAGCGGCACAAACGATGCGACGCCCGACACAATGTTGCTCTGTGGGGTCCCCGTGGGAGGAGGGGCAGCTGCGGAGGCGGCCTCTGCTGGAACAGCACCACCACTGTCGCTGCTGCCTAGGGTAGAGCCTGATTCCTCGGCCTTCCGGCTGGACTGCGGCGGCTGTGGGGAGTCGGAATCGGCTTCCGGAGTGGCAGGGATGACGTCGTCGGTGGCCATTGGCTCGAGTGACTGGGTGGAGAGGGGTGTTGCGGAGGGAGCGGCGGGGATGACGGTCTGCTCGGGGGGCATAGAGACGTCCTCGGCGGGCAGTGACACGGGTGAGCTGGTGGTGAGCTCCGTTGAGCCGTCCTTTCGAGGTAGGACGGGCTTCAGGGCGCTGCCCTTCGCAGAGAATATGGACTGTTGGGTAGGGCAGAGCCGCGGGGTCTCCATATCCTCGGGCTGTGGGTCCAGCTTGAACTCCAGCCCGCTCTGCTCCTTCGCCTGGCTGTAGAGCAGATTGATGGTGGACTGCATGGGGAAGCCAAAGTCGTCCTTCGGCGTCTTTGGCCGCTTCTTACGGCAGGACACAGTCTTGCTTGCCGTGCGTAGCTGCTCATTGATCTCCACCAGGGGGGTGGTGTCCGCGAGTGACCGCTTCCGGTTGCTTCCTGTCGCAAGTGGACTCTTGCACCCCCGCTGCGCGTCTCTCGACCCTACATCCTTGTCCGGCACACCCGCACTAACCACCACAACGGGCGTCATCGCCTTATACTTTGGCAGCTCTTTTTGCGGCTCTGTCACCGGAGTCCCCATCGGCTCAGCATGCTCCGCAACCTCTGATCTCTCCACAGACTCTGCATCCATGGGCCTATCCCCCGCTCCTTCCCCGCCAACACAGTTATCTGCAGCGGAGGGTGAAGCTGGCGCAATCTCATCTGCGATGTTGTCCAACTGCGGTGCCCCTGTATTTCTCTCGTCGGCTGGTTCAGTTATGTCGGTCGCCGAGGCCTCCTTCCGCCCCTGGGGCGAAGCCTTGGGCTGCGATGCTGACCTCCTGGTAGCGGAACGTGTAGAACGGCGACATGACAGAGGGATGGACTGCCTCGATGGCTTGGGTGCCGTCTTGGGCGTGACAGAAACGGGCGTTGGCTTTACTACGCCATCAGCCTGGACAGCCGAGCACAGACAGCACTCAATACATGCACGTCGCAACACCTCCCACCCTTCACATTTCTTACCCCTTTCCCCCTATGGTTGAGTGTGAGGTCGCAAGGGCAAGAGTACCTCAGCCCCGCTTTCTTTCCTTTCGGAGGTTCGCGGTGTCACCTTTGCTGCTTCTGTAACATCTGAGCAGCAAATACACAAACGATGAGCTTATGTGAACAGTCCACACACAAACGCATAGAAATTCTCGGGAGCATAGCATGCGGTCAAACAAGTCAACGCAGTGCACCTTCCGTCTCTTGCTTCTCCTCCTCTGCTTCTTCGTCTTCCTCTGGCACTACCTGCAACTTGGGCCGAGCCGGCGTGGCCTGGACAACTTCACTTGCCTGCACTTCCGCTTCATCTGATTTCTCATCTACTGCTTCTTCCAACGCCGCCTTTCCTTTCCTTCCCACCCGGCGAGATCCCGCGCGCGGTGTCGCTGCTTTTTTTGTTTGTCGCCCTCTCCGCTTTGCTTGCCCCGTCACCTCATTTTCCTGCACGCCGCCTCACATGGTTTCAGTAACTCACTCATGCTTCCCAGACGCACAATAAGCTTTGAAAACATATGACATATGCGAGAGAGCTTTGCCTTTTCACGCTCGTCCGGCGAGTCCGCCGGGGTGGCGAGTTTATCAGGTGAAGTGGCGACGGCAGCGGCGGTGCCACACGTAGCGAACAGCTCCCGTACCCAAGCCAGCTCAAAAGCATAAGTCTCGTCAAGAGCTGCGAGTTTTTCTTCGCCGAGTGTTTGCAGCGAGTTCAGTACGCCTTCTAGCGTGGCAACCGCCATGGTGGTGCTACTTGGGACCGAAAGCGGTTTTGGGCGGCGAGGCTGACGGTCCAGTCAACGCGCTGACCGGTGACGAGTGCCACTGCTAAGGTGCGATACAGCCGCAGACCGCACGATCGATACGTCTGGTAGTTCCAAACGCCAACGACTGGAATGTGTTGCTCCTCTGAAAACGTGGGCAGATAGTGTCCTGTTTATAGACGGTGGCGAGCCTGGAGGTCAGGGAAGGTGCAGTTACAGTGACCCTAACAGGACTGGTGATCTCCTCTCGCCCGCCGCTCCTGCCACATGAATTTTTTTCAGCGCTCCGGTACCTGGTACTGCCTCCAATCTCAGATATCGGGCGGTTGCAACAGGTCCTGTTGATACAAATTATTCCTAGCTTAAAACACTAAACACGGATGATTTTCCCATAGGTAATTTCACCCGTACAACTAGTAATGATTGTGGATTGCGGATGTACTGTACCTGTACGTATCTGGGCAGTGTTCATCACCGCCATATAATTTACTCCTATTTATCCTGAAACAATCAACGTTAATTATAATTTATTCAATGAATTATTTCAGTATATTTATATTTTTACTGTGTAACTCTTCTCGCGCTCTCATCACTTGCCTTGATGCCAATCCTCTCATTTGGAGCTCACTGACGGATGACGCCTGGGACCTGGTATCATACGCCAGCACCACATGCTTAGGTATTTCCACTTTTCTTCTTTTTGCTTGGTGGCCTCTGCTCCTTTTTCTTATAAGCGATTGACATAAGTCAAATTAATGCAAACCAAGTAAAAACTTGTTTGTACTGGGAGTAGGCGTAAGTAATTATTATTATTGTTTGCCTTTGCAAACATACGATGCTCAACGGCCAGCAGCCACCAGCACTGCCAGCTCCTGTATCGGTATTCCGCTAGCTCGTGTAAACGCTACCTCCTGTATCGCTAGCTCGTTGCTACCGGTCCCTTCGACCTGCTGGGCAGCGAAACGCACAGAGGCGCTCGGCCTTGTCCACAGGTAGCCCTCACTTCTTTTGTTAAATGTATCGTTAGCGTTTGACAGCGTTTTGAACGAATGCATCGTCGACAACGTTACTTTCTCCATCTGCAGTTTTAGTTAGAACTGTTTTTTCTCTCTCCAAGACCCCTACCTAACTGCCTCCTCCCAGACTTCGCTCGCTGGCAGCTCTCCCGGCGCGCCATGGTTGCACTCACGCGGCCGGCGTCAGGCTCAGTACTTACACCGCGCCGACGGCTCACGCAAGACAGTCTCCGAACCGCGCGCAGCGTGCTTTGCTTTCGACCGCTCTCCCGTCGGAGAGGGCCACACTACTCTGGCCCTTCATGCCTCACCGAGAAAAGCCTACACAAGGGAATGCGGTCGCTGCTGTGCTGCTCCGCGCGCTCGCCGGGTTTCGGAGACGACTTCGGAAATTTTCAGGTGAGCGATTTCCAACGAGGAGCGCACTGATACCCAATTTTCTTGTCATACCACTGCAAATACTTCGAGTACTGGTGCACTTTCAAGGACCTCATATGATTTCCGCTTCGCTCGCTCACTGTTTTCCGTCCGCAGCAAGAGCAGCCGAGCTGGTTGCTGTGGCAGTTCAACGCGCTGCAACGCGGGTGGGTGACGGTGCTCGGCCTGCTGCAGCGGGTGTCCGACGTACTGTACCCCGCCCTCCAACCTTACAACGTTCAGTACACTCAGGTCAGCGCAAGCCTTCTGCATTACCCAGCCCCGCCATCACTGCCGCGCGTACCGCTACCGCTTGCGGCTCTGTCGTCTAAAAGTGGCGGGTGGTGTGCTGACGACAGGTGGAGCTGGGCGTCAAAGTGGTGTCCGCTGTCGTTGTTCTACTCGTGATCCGGAGTTTAGTCTCGGTAATAGGCCGGTCTCGACACAAATGCACTGTCGAGTCTTATTAGCGCACCCCTTATTTGGACATATCTCGTCTATGCTGTGCGTGAGAGCTTGAAGGGGGGCGTTCATGTTGCGAGTGTTGGTGGACGTCGTGCGCCGCAGGTGTTCCTGACGTTGGCAATACTTGCGGCGGTGGCGTACACTGCGCTCTACTTTATGAAGACTCGACAAAGCGGAGACGCCACGCCAACAGGTGAGCGGCTGTGTCTGTATTCCTCCGTGCAGTAGCCACATTTTCAATCAGCCCCTCCTTCCCCCCCCCCTTAACAGTCTCACAGTATACTTGCAGGTATTTACAGAAGTGGCAGGGCTGTGTGTCGAGTTGTGTGTGTCTTTTGGGGTTGGAGGAGAAATGGCGCGCTGGTTGGATTGCATTGTGCCTGTCATTACTTGCTGCAGGTGAGGGTGCCCCCGAGGAGCCAGAGGAACCGGTGAACAGGAACAGAGGGAGGTTCCGGAGGAGCAACGCGGGAAGCGACTTTGTTGATGTGTGGTATGAGCCAGAAAAGCGGAAATAGAAGTGTCTCTAGCCCACTTTCAATTCCTGGCTAATGCCGCGCACGCGGAGTCCCTCCTCACACGCGCGGCAGGAGAAAGGAGCAATGCATTGCACTCATACTCCCCTGTCTTACGTTCACACCCTCCACGGTTGCTCGGTGGATGCACACCGCGCTTTCATCTGCTTTTGCCAGCGTGCATATTGTTGACGCTGCAAAATTACTTGGATCCTGATCGGGCATTCAGAGGTTGCCCCACACATGCTTGCTCCGTCGGTGGTTCCCTGCACAGCAACAGTGCCCCGCCCACGCGTGAACAACCCATACCACCAATTGAACCCTTCCCTTTTGACGCCGCAGCTTGTGACGGTGGTGTTCCTGCTTTGTAAAAGTGAGGGCTGTGGATTGAGCTGTGTTGCCTCCATTCCCCACTCTCACTCTTCCTTCTCTATCGGATTGCTGCTTAGAGGATGATGTGGGCGTGGGTCAGGCAGCAGAGAAGTGGTGGAGAGGTGATGATAAAGGGACGGCAGTGGCAGTCAGGGTTGGTGCTGTAAAGGGAGAGAGCGAGCACATAGCATCTATGGGGGTGCATTCTTTGGTGGTGGTGCGAGTCAGGCAATGTTCCAGCATAAGGGGCATCACGCACCGCGCAGAGGAGTAGAAAGGAGGATCACGCACCGCACCGCGGCAAGTCCATGTCACAAGGCTGGCACATCTCCCGCGCTTTCGGCGTTGCTGCCACAATCTTGGCGAGTTGGTCGTCATTGCCAAGGAACTGAGCGGGAATGCGCCCCAAACTTTTCTCATACTTTGGTTGAGACATAGAAAGGCAGCCAATTTTGTGGTGATCTCCGTGTCAGAGTTAGGGCAGTTCCATGTCCAACCATCCGTTCTCTTGGGTAGTGCATGCATGTCATTGGTGAGAGCTTCCCCTTGGAGAATTATTGATATGTCGTATTAATTATTAAAGTCTCGTGCCACAGCGGCTCAGGTGGGATATCATTTCTGGGACAAACCTGCCCAGAGCGCTTCAATATATCTCAGGGTACCTACTGTGCGATGGATGTGAAGCTAGTCTGAGGGGAAAGAAAACTTCGGAACTAACTTTCTACCACGAAATGTTCCGAATACATTGCGTTTTCGGTGGAACGCTTAGGTCGTTTAGCACGAGACTGTCTGGCAGCACTGACAACACTGCACGCCTTGAAAATACTGGAGTTCGCCGACACGACGACCCACACGCTCGGCGCACTCCTAGAGATTTCGGTAAACATCAATCGTGGTGAAGATACTCGTTATGGTGTACGGTAGAGAAGATGGCGGGGTCTGAGGGAAATCGGCGCCCGTTGCTTTCAGAGTTCTAAGTACAATTTCACTAACGTTTTTCCGGCAGCAAAATGGTGACACTTTCGGACATCAAGTTGCCCTTTTCGTCAACCATTTTTTTCTCAAATGACATATGCGTCCCGCCCTCCTCGTCAACCTCAACCTCCTCGACGACACCTTCCTCACCGCTGCCCTCCTCGACGACACCCTCCTCCTCGAGGCTCTCGCCCGGAAGCTCCTCCGCGTTCAAAGGCGTCTCTTCGTAAGCACGCACCGTCATATTCCCGTTCACGGTTTTCACGCACACGATATCGGGAGAGTCCACCGTCTTGAGGCAGTCTTCGGTTATTGTGGAGTTCCGCTGAGAGTCGTGCTGCATGAGAGTCGTTTCGGTGGTGTTGCTCGAAGCGTCGGAGCGGTGGGAGAACCTGAACGCGCTGATGTGCGCGCCGCCACTCCCGCCCGTCACGCTACCCTCACCTTGGTTACCAAAAACTCGCGGAAACATTATGGAGCTCATACCCATCGGGAACATACGCGCCTCCACAGTCAGAGAAGTTAGGGCGAGCAAGAGTAGGGCGGGCACAGCCGCGGTCCTAACATCCATGACGCGCCGGTTGACCATGGTGAGGGGTGTATGGTGTGAACCGGCGCTCTGAAATATCGGAAACTCGTGTCTGTGATAGATTTTATTTTTGGCTGGCCGAGGTAGTCGGAATCCTTCCCGTAGACCCTGACCGCTATTACCCAGTTGGTGGCTGCGTGTTAGAATTTTGAATGAGTACCACTGCGGGAGATCGCGGCTAGTGAGAGCTGCTTGGTTCCGCAGGTCGGTGTAAGAGTGAGCTTGCCGCCGTGAACAGTCGCGAATAACAATCTGTCGTGACTCTTGATGCGCGTTACTGTCGGAGTTGCAGTACTACAGTTTTTTTACAGTACAGGTACCTATACTTTGTAGCGAAACTTGCATACATTTATTGGTAGTACATGTGTACAGCGACATGTATCGTCGTAAAGTACGGGTAAAAAGAATACGAGACTGATGAAACTGTGTGTGTGTGTGTGTGTGTGTGTGCGCGCGCGCGTGCGCGTGTGTGTGTGTGTGTGTGTGTGCGTGTGCGTGTGTGTGTGTGTGTGCGTGTGCTTGTGTGCGTGTGTGTGTGACGCATGTTGAAGTTGTGACTATTTAAACTGAAGCGAAACAAGGAAGTGAATTACGGCGGGGGGTTGCAGATCATTGTTCGAGCAGAGTGCTCGCATTCGTAGTCTGCATATTCGAGCATTTAGTGATAAAGATGGCAAAAGCCCGTGTGGGGCTCAAGCGTTGCCTAGAAACTGAGGAGGGCTGTGTCGACGCCCTAAAAGACATAAACTTGGCGTTTCCTTGGAAGTTGCGCAGATATGGTCATGTTTACATGACTGCCTATTCATATCTCACCTCTGATCTCAACACTCATTGCAGTAATATACTAGACATTTCTACATCATGACATTACATTAACTGCCAAATTAGCAATGAAAATTAACATATGATTTACAACTACTATGACTAGGGACATTCCGACTACTGTCTAGGGGCCTTCTTGCATATGTCGTATAGGACTTGATATAAAAAATATAGGCCAAGGGGTCTCCTTGTCCGTCCTCTCCGAAAGTGTGTAATTCGGGCTTTACTCCCCCTGAGAGTTTTTTTGGTTAACTCGAGTTTGGTGCGGGATTGGTGGGGTGTGTAGGGTTGAAAGTGTTGGTGGTGAAGTTGTTTGTTAGCGGTGAAGGATTTGACAGGTAGATGCGCAGTAGCTGGGGTAGCCATTGGACATAATGCATGTGTAGGTGGGAGATGATTCGGGAAGTGGCACTGTTAATCCATGTACACACGGAATGGCATGAAGGGGGTTAGAACCGCCGCTTCCCGGAACGGAGCTATAAGCCTTATCCAAGTACCGCCAAAAGTCGGTACCCGATAGGAACATATTGTGTATATGAACCCATCGCATCGCATCGCGACTGAGCGGCGAACACCTATAGCGAACACCTATAGGAGGAGGGCCAAGACTGCCCCGGAGTCTAGCGTACAAATGTGTCCATAAGTAGTCCTACGGAGGGATATGTAAACACTCCCCCTTAATGGACAAACTCCGGCCGGTGCCATAGTAAACCCCGCGTAAACGCGGAGGGCCCATAACATGTTAATCTATGTACACACGGAATGGCATGAAGGGGGTTAGAACCGCCGCTTCCCGGAACGGAGCTATACGCCTTATCCAAGTACCGCCAAAAGTCGGTTCCCGATAGGAACATATTGTGTATATGAACCCATCGCATCGCATCGCGACTGAGCGGCGAACACATATAGCGAACACCTATAGGTGGAGGGCCAAGACTCCCCCGGAGTCTAGCGTACAGATGTGTCCATTAGTAGTCCTACGGAGGGACATGTAAACAGCCACGGGTTGAGGTTTGGGAGGGTTTGTCCGGTGGGTCGCTTCTAGGGTTCATGAGTGAAGTGATGATGGTGTGGGTGAGGGTCTGGGGTGTGCATGTGTGGCTCATGGTTATGGGTATGATGTTTACCTGTGTGCCATGCGAGTGAGAGCGGAATGCGTTTGCGAGTGAGTATATTTTTTTTCTATGATGAGGTAGTTAGTGTCCTTAAGGTTAATGTCCGTGCAGAACTTCTATTCTCCTATATGAAATTTACGTCTAGAAGAGCATCGGCGGCGGGAGGAGGTGTGGTCGACAACGCGGGGGTGCGGGGCTCAAGCAGTCTAATAAAGTCAAGTTTGTGGGATGGGGGTCGGACTTGTGAGGGCAGAATATCTTCTGATATGACTACTGCGGGGCAGCGGGTTAGAGTAGAGTGGTCGAGGCCTTCGTCTGCGTCCACTTTGCTAGTGGTCATTTGACTGTGTTTGGTGGAGGGTGTGTCAAGGTGAGGGAGTGGGTCGCGGAATGTGACAGTTGTGCATGTTTTAATAGGTTTGTCACCGAAGTCGACGGTGATGGTCTCCCAAGGAACCCCTTTTGATTTTTCTAGGAGTAAGTGTGGGTAGGAGTTGGAGTGCGCTATTATAACGGTCCTCACAGAGGCCTAATAATGCGGGGCAGTTACCCGCCATGTGGCCATTATTGATAAATTGTACTCACATGGGGGCATTTAAGAGTTTTGTTTTAGGGAAGAAGGCGAGTGTTGTGAAACGCCCCACATAAATTCCATTTCGTGTGTGAACTGAGTGGATGTGAGCGAGGGGTGTCGACTATGGTCGGTGAAATCCGCTCCATTTCTATTGTTTCTGGCGAGGAGATCGCCATGTTTGGTTGTGTGGTGGAGCGGAGTGATGGTGGAGGGTTGACTATGTTTACTTGCATAGGTTTAAAGGTTGGCGTACATAAGGGTTTTAGGAGGGTTAGGTTCGTCAGGTTGGGTGGTGAAAGGCCGTGTCCATTGCCCTAGATGTGTTGTATGGGCACCTCTGAAGTATATTGCATCAAGGAATTGGCCGTCGGCAACGGTGTTCGCAAAGTGATCAACTATGTCGTCATCCATAAAGTTGTTGTGTGCTTTTTTTTTACCGAAGTGTGTGGTGAGGCCCGTTGTGGTGTGCGTTCGGAGTGCAAATATGATAGAGGAGAGTATTGCTTTGTGGGGGTGTTGTTGCATGGTGTGGAGACTGTGGATGTATTTGTGAATGAAACCGAGGTAACATGCGCTGTCGGACATGAGGGTAGGGTGGCTGAGTTTGAGCCCGATGTCTATGGCTGCAAATTCGGCCCTATTATTGGTATGTGTTGGTGGTATAGAGATAACTAGTATTTTGAGGGATGTGCTTGAGGATGGGTGGGTAGCCGCGGCCCCTAGATAGGGGGGCGTAGCTAAAAACCTTATAGTGAATGCGGTACGAGCGGGCGCCCGATTCATCTCGTAATCGCAAATGAAAGTGCAATGGTGGTTTGCCACTCCACTTTGTTTATTCCGCGTCGGAGGCGCCATTCGGAAAAATGGCCCGGTAGCTCTTGAACTGTATGTTTAGCGAACCAAGTATGGCGGCTCCTACACACAACAACAGTCGGTAGCGAGCTTACTTCGTGTTTTAGAGGAGGTGGGTGAGTGTGCAACCGACAAAAAATCACGCGCATCCCAACCAACTCGCTATCGCAGCGGCCCTCTATGTGATATTACAAACATGCTACATGATGACGCACGGAGCCCCGCGCCGCCAAGAAGAGGGGCTTGGCTAGCTTTGCTATGAGTTTCATGTCCTACTAGCACGAAAAAGGTCCTACCAGCGCGCTCGCGATGGAGTGTAAGGACCGTAAGGGTGTGAGTGCCTAAAGGTAATTTTCGCGGGTACGGGATATCGCGATTTTTTGCGCGTTTCCGATAATACTTCAGTGTGGCGTACATGTACATTGGAACAACGTTATTGCTTGAACTTTCTGGAGGTCGGCTCGGACGCGATGTTCACCGTAGCTACTCATGTCTCCACATAGTGGATGGCGGCACCCTTGCTATAAGACCAAGGAGGATGTCTTCAACCAACCTCTTACTAGGCAACACCTACACTGCCTTCGATGTTGATGTCGATGTTTTGGACGTATGTGTGGCGGTGAAGCATTGGATGTGTCATCTTGAAGGATGCTTCCAATTCCTTGTCGTGTCTTACCACGCCACATTCCGAAATCAGCTCAAGCAATCACCAACAAGGTTGAACAAGCGGCAAGCTCGATATGCGCGCGACTGGTAGCCGTTTGTGGGAACCATGACACGTACCGCAAGGGAAACAAGAACGAAGCCGATCCGTAAAGTCGGAGGCCATACCCCAAAATTTCATTATTTTGGGATAACGAGGTTCCGTCGGAATGGTGCATTTTACGGTGGAAGTCCTAGTCGATGTTAAACGATAAACAATTAAACTTAATGATAAATGGTGCGTTCCGAGTGAACCTTGAGTTCACTGATCCCATGCGCGAGGGGTACTCCTAAGACTCGTTTCCAGGGGTCGAGGGTGAGTGAACAAGAAACTACCGAATTGACACCACAGACGGGAACTTTTGGCGCACCCATCACCGTTGTGCCCCGCGAGACTTTGAGCTACGATTGTGATTGATCTCCGAGCTGCAAGACAATGGTTAAACTTGCCATATAGTTATAGACATAAGGAAGTGATAGGCACTCTTGCTAAAGCACTCGACCGATTTTGGTGGAAACGGATTCGCCAAGTTGTTAAAGACTTCTGTGAGCGCTGCGTCGTGCGTCGACGAGCATAGATTCAACCGCAAATGTTTGTTACCATCGACCCACTGCGTGTTCCACCCCGACCTTGGCAGAGAGTCGGCCTTGACTACTTCGCACACTTGCATTTGAGCAACAATGGCTTTGACAATGTGCTAATTGTGGTCGATCATCATACTCGAATGATCATTTTTTCTGGCATGCATAGAGACGATTACAGTAAAGGAAACTGCGACGTTGCTTTTATAGGGAGTGCGCACATTACATGGACTGCCTCGAGTTTTTGTGAGCGACCGCGATCCTAAGTTCGTGCGTGGTTTTTAAGAAACGCTTTGGAGATGCCTTGGACAGTGAATCAACATGTCTTTTTCCATTTGACACACGGAAACGGACGGCTTCACGGAGCGTGTCAACAACATATTTCAACAGTTGTTGTGTTGAGTATGTTAATACGATGGCTCAAGCTGGACAAACTTGTTGCCTATGTTTGAATTTGCGTAGAGCTTTGGTCATGCACTCGTAATCGAGTACACACCCTCTGATGCGAATCTTGGTTTCGCTTGTGAGCAGCCTCTAGACATGTTGTTCAACATGCGACATTCCATGCAAGATTCGCAAGACGCAACATAGCGGTTACAAAAGTTACGTGAAGTACGCGCTATGATACGATCTGTGTTACAACTACACAAAGAAGAGATGAAAAACGTTCATAGTAGTCGAAAGTCCCGCACTTCGTTCGAGAAGACAAGGTGAAAATTGTTACAAAGAGTATCAAATTCAAAGAGCGCCAAGATCGCCCCTCCGGCCCGTCCGATATTTTAGTTCGCCACCCAATAGTACCCTTAGATGCTTCCACTAGTGGGTATGTGTTTCAAAGGAGTGCAGCGGCGGGGAAGGTACGGGTGGATCGGTGACGGGGGAGGGGGGGGGGGGGCTTTGGAACTTGGGGCGGATTGCCTTGAAGCATCGCCAAGGCATCGAGCTTGCAACCCACCGCCACAGTTGCCGAAGACATGCCTCCCAAGAGAGGTGGAGCATGCCACCACCAGCTCGGAGGAGAATTGTAGCCGGAGGAGTGGTAAGAATTGGCGTAGGGTATTCTAGGGATTTGCCGTCGCCATAAAGCCATGTTCGGTGGGTTTCAGCAAATGTCCGAAAGCCGCGGCTTGAAGACGAATTGGCAACGGCAACCATGCCATACCATGCCTTGCCGGCTCCTACCATCGAATGGCGGGCCTACAAATAGAGGATGCTCGCCCGGGAGGTTACGGAGGCATGTCCATCGAATGTGGCCGCCCCTTGGACGTGCGCGGCGGCGGGGGGGGTGGGTACGGGCACGCGGCTGCGATCCCCATTGGACCAATACGTGTACCGAACAAAGAAGGCCGGGGGGTATCAGGGGGGAAACACTACGGCGGAGGCAGCACGAGTGCTGCTATCCTTGCCTATTTCGATGTCTTGGTCTCTCGCACTGCCCTCGAGGTGACGGGGGATATCAACACGGAGGATAGCCGCGCTGGGTGGAGCGGCGACAACTCTAGGCGAGGTGATTGAGACAACGGCGAGATCAATGACCGACTTCGCGGCATAGTGAGTGATAGGTGTGAGAGTGGAGGGATGTGTTGAGGGGGTCGGAGTATAGTTCTGTCTGGGTGTGAAATGTGTTGCGGAGTGCTGTGAGGAGGTCCTCTCTAGTGGCCCATCTGTTGCGTATGGTGGTGGCGGGTGTGGGTGAGTGGATTTCTGAGCGGGAGCCTAGGCGAGTGATGAGGTGGTATACCTCCTCTTCGAACGAGTGTTGCGTGAGGTCGGGGCGAAAGAGTTGAAACATGTGACGGACGCGGGGGGCGTTAAAGGTAGTGACCACGCGGCCGTCGGGGGTGCAAAGGATGGTGGTGTCATGTAGTGTTGGGTGGGCGTGTATGGTAAATTTGCCGGTGGGGAGCATGTCGAGGTCAGGGTGGATAGGGTCGTGGTTGAATGTGTTGAGGGGCTGCGTCCATGGGGGGTGGTCCAGGTTCGGGTAGGATGGAGAGTTTTCTCTGCCAACATTTCCCCTCTCCTCTATGGCTCGGCCGGAGTCACGCGGAAGATAGATTAGGCTGACACACCTTTGACCCGACTGTTGACCGGCCTCGGCTGGTCAGCGCCTTGTCTCGGCGGGAGCGGGCCGAGCACGTCAGAGTCTAGCGACATATTTATTTTGCATTTTAGACAAATGGATTTGTTTATATTCGACTTGCTTAATGCTTATTCTCAGCAAAAATTATTTTATCCGTATACTGTTAGATTTTTTAAAATTTTGCACCCGCGAGATACTGACGAGCGAGATTTATTCTGTGGTCGGTACTGCTTCGGCGGGGGGGGTGCGGGGGGGGGGGGGGGGGGGGGGGGGGGGGGGGGGGGCTTGTCAATTAATATGACTCGATTACATATATATATAGCCCCCGATGAAAACGACGCGCATTGTATTTGTAGTGCGTGTCGCCATGTGCACATGGTCGCAGAGTACCCGCTTTCACCCTTAGCGCAAATATTAGCCTCCTACTCAGGGAAGGGGGGAGGGGCGAGAGATAGCAGCCGGCCCCTTTACCCGGTATTGTTGTCAATAATTTTCAAGTTTCAGTTTTGAAAAACATAATTAAAAATGCTCACACGTGCAAACACACCACAGCACACACACATGCCGAGACTCACTACAACAGAAACACGCACACATACATACATTACAACAAATGCAGTGCACTACTACATACGGGCATACACTAAGATGCATACACAATATCACACGCAAACATATTTTGACTCTCTCGTTAACACACACACACACACACACACACACACACACACACACGCGCGCGCGCGCGCGCATAAAAAGATGGGCAAACAAGCATAAACGTGAATAAATGATGAGAACATATGTATACATGCACACATAAACGTAAACATGCAATTAAATGCACAAACGCACACATACACACACACGCACGCACGCGCGCGTACGTCCGTACGTACGTACGTACGGGTACATAACTAAACATACATCATGACAACCACCAGAGGTATTAGAAACACAATTACGCACACGTGCATGTACACATCACACCAGGCATAGGCAAACACATGCTGCCAATAACTAAAATATATGCATGGACTCGTACACACGCATGCCAAAAATCAACAAAAGCCCGCACACACATGCGCAGCTATACACTGTAACAGATGCAATACACTACAATCATACACGACTGTGAATGCTTGCGTGCATCTGATTCACAGTATGTATGGCAATAACATGTGCTTGTGTGTATCTAGTTGAGTACGTGTTTGCGTTTGTGATTGGATAAATATCTTTTGCGCTTGTCCGAATGTGAATGCGTGTGTAGTTGTGTGTATATAATTCAGTGTGTGTATGTCTGCATGTGTTTATGTGTATCTGTTTGAGCACGTTTCCTTCTGCGTGTGTCATTTTGCATTGTGTCTGCAAGTGCTTACTTGTGTTAGTATAGTATGTAGCTGTTGCAGTGTGTCGGCATTTGTTTGGGTGTGTGAGTGCTTGTACCTGATTTTGTGCGTGTCTGTATGCGCGTGTGATTGTGTGTGTGTTTTGCAGTGTAAGTGCAGATGCTTGTTTATATATGTTCAAGTGTATGTCAGCAACCTTTTGCATGTGTGCTTGTGTGAATCTGTTGTGATATATGTGTGTATATGAATGATTGTGCATTTCTGTGTATTTTATTAATTGTTTGTGTGTGTGAGCATGTGTTTCAGTGGATTTTGTGTTTGTGTTTGTCGGTGTGTGTTCTCTTGTGATTATATGTGTATCTTTTAGTACGCGTCCGTATGCGCGTGTGCTTGCGTATGTGAATCTATGTATTTGTTGTAGTGGGTATCTGAATGTAAATCAGTGTGTATTTGTTTACTTTTAGTACAATGTGTGTATTTCAGTGTGTGTGCTTGCACTTGCTTAGACGTTTCAAATATGTGTCCGCATGCGTGTGTGGTCTAGTTCTGTTGCTGTGCGTGTGTGTGGGTGTGGGTGTGTGTGTGTGTGTGTGTGTGTGTGTGAGTCAGCATGTGTTTGCGCGTGTGGTTGTGTATATGTTCTTGAGTGTGTCCTTAAGTGTTTGCGTGTGTTAGTGTGTTATGTATCTAGTGCAGTGTATATCTGCGCATGTGCGTGAGAGTTTCTGTTTGATCAATTCTCGGTATGCGTGTGTGTTGTAGTGTGCATGCGTATGTGTGTGTATCTATACATACTTTTAATTATTGGCAGTATGTAGTTTTGTATGTCTGTTGTGGTGTGTGTATGATGAACGTCTTTGTATTTGTGCTTTCATTGCCT